>CAUYSK010058877.1:0-21868 GCA_963575035.1 Avahi laniger | reverse complement strand
TCCATTTGGAGCTAGTGAAAAAAGATAGGAGCTAGCCTAACTTTTTCTATTTTTGAGTAAATTATTATTTTCTGTCTGGTTGCTTATATAATAGTCTCTTTATTCTAGATTCATAGGCTATGTCCAGGTATGGGACTTTTTCCCATTAATATCTGGATTTTTTTGTTGTTGTTGTACACTAAGGGAATTCCTCTTATACCATATCTGTGATTATTATTTCTAATTCCTTTGTTCTAGCATTTCCAGGAATATTTGTTATTCACAGGTTAGATTTCTATTAATACCATTTCACTCTGCATCTATTATCTTCTCTTGCCATTTCATCTTTAGCTTTTTCTTGTACTGTCTTGGAAAGCTAGTTCACAGATTGCATTTTCTCCAGTGTTAATTCTGTTCTCTACTGCATTTATAGCATTTTCCCCTTTGGTTGTATCTTTCTCTCATTTTGGCTGGCTCCACATTTGATAAGGGCAGGGTACATGGAATAACTTAGACCTACATGAATGTGTTTCTAGAGTCTGACAGAGCCTCACCTCAGATCTATGCTTGGGGGATGTACTGATTTTCACAACCCCTAGCTCAGCTTCCAGCAGGTTCTCATCTAGTGTGGCTCTGTTCCACAAGGGTAGATCTTGACCATTTTCTGTTTCCAGGGCTCTTCTGCCTCCAAAGCATTTCCTAAGAGAATACCCATCCTCATGTGCCTGCACATCATTTTCCCTTCTACACCCCATGCTTCTCCCCACCAGGTGTTTCACTGGGAGACATGACCTTGAAATTGATATAAAAAGGGAAGAATTGGAGGGGAAGAGTTGCAGGGGCCCAATTCTGGCTCTCTCAGAACCTAATTCCCAAGCAGAAGGAGAGAAGCAGCCTGGATTCTGGTTATAGCAGCCCTTAGCCCCTGGGCCTGGAAGTCTTGTTGTCTATTCCGTGTTGGATCAGAAGATGAAACAGATATTGCTGGGATGGGGGGTGTTTCCTCAAACCACCACATTGCCACTTTACTTGGTGGAAATTCCCTAGATTTCTATCAATTTTGATACAAGATTTTATGTTTTTCCAGAGCTTTGTGGGTATTTTAATAAGAAATAGAAGGCGTCTCAGATTAACTCAATGTTAATTTTTACATATGCCTGATGCAGTTTCCTGCCCCCAATAATATATTCGTTACACATTTAAAACAATGAATTTTCAATTTTAATAAGGGCTAAAAACTACTCCACTCATCAACTCCCATGGCAGCTAAATGATAGTTGTGGGTGAGATTCTAAAGGATAACATAAAGGGGGTTAAATAGCAGCATCCTGACCTCCAGAGCAAGAAACTATGATGCAAAATGGCTGTAAGAAGTTTCCAGAAGATTGTAATTAAGCTGACTCATCTCCTACTAAATTTAGCAGATAGTCCACCAGCAAGCATATGCCTTAAACATATGGCAAAAGGAAAAATATAACACAGCGTATCTTTACCTTATGATAAATTCTGGCCACCAAACCCCGCTGTAGAACCCTTTCACGAAAATTCACTGCTTTCAACAGAAAGGCGAGATTACCGACCGTGTCCATGTTAAATGCCAGGAAACTGAAGGAAAAACACAATGACCAACATCATTATTTTGGCCTCACCAAAGAATTTCATTTGAAAGAAAGAGGGGGGTTGTTTTTTCAAGAAGAATTTTCTTCCCACAGAAAAATGGTGTAAATACATATAATCTCCCTATCTTATCTCTCACTGGCTGTAACTGTGCTTCTTTTCAGCGTTTTTCTGATGAATGCTTACCTCTAGTTTATTCTATAATATATGGCTGTCCTTGTGGTATAGAGATAATTTGGTTTCCAGCTTTTTCCACTTACTATTGTATTATAAGTAGTGTTCAATATTTTACATAGTCTTTCTTCATTAATAAGAGCTATTAATTTCCATCAAGTGAGTTTATAATAATTTACTCAATGACTGTTGGACATTTATTATAGTTATTATAACTGAATATCAATAATCAAATATATCTGTTAAAAAGTATTTGTCAATGAATATTATTTATTAAATACATTATATATCAGGAACTGTGCTAATTATTTGCCATGAATTATTCAATATTCTCAATAATTCTAGGATACTATAATTATCAAATGTAGAGTTCAAGAAACTGAGGCTCAGCATGATTCTGCAAGTTGCTCAAGGTCACCAGGCAGAACACAGTAAGCTTGGGTTTTTGTCTTGGAGGATAACAGTCTTTAAAGGAAGAGGGACCCCACAAGGCAGTTAGAACTATGGGAAAGCCCAGGGTAGAGTGTGCCACAGACAGGGTGACATTCTTCAAAAGGAATAATTTCCACCCCCACTGGCAAATGAGGAAATTGAGGGACTGGGGAGTTAAGAGACTTAAGCATAAACAGACTCAAAACAACAAAGTTTCCCTTAAAACCCAATTGGCTTTTCATCATGCAACTCGGCCTTTTGTGCAAATTTTGTGCCCTTCCACACCATGAAAACTTTAAGTAACCTTGACAAACAGGTAGGGGGTTAATTCACACTTAGGGTTTCCCATAGGGCACCCACCTCTTACCCTCTACTTTCCCCATATCCTGGGGAAGTAAGTTATTATAAGACCCAAATAACTTAGATTCCCATTGATTAAAAATTTTAAAAAACCCAAGTAGTTGTTGTTGCTTAATCAGAAAGCAGCAGAGAAACTTTAAGAAGCAATTGATGCAGTACTTTTTGAGAATGCCAAGTGCTGAATTAATAATTTCCCTCCATTTAGACAGGGAAGCAGGGAGATAATTTACATGCCAATTACCAGGAAATTTAAATGATATTAATGCCCATTCTGAATCTGGGCTTCAGAAGGTTGAGTTTCTGTCTCAGTCTATTTAACGAAAGGCAAAAAAAAAAAACTCTCCTATTTTATTAAAAAGCATGTTTTGGCATTCCCAGGGCTGTTACTATGAAAACTGGAGACAGTAAATGGAAACTATCTTTCTTGGGATGTGGATCATGGAACACAGTCCACCCGAGGATGTGAACTGCATGTGCGCAGGAAACAGACCTCACCCACTCACCCTGCTGTGAGTCACATGTCATCCCCAAATGCACCATGTGGCTCTAGGAACTCACCCAGTGTAGAAAACTGAGCAGACTCTTAAAAATAGGAATATCGCTAAAGACAACTTCCTTGTAATTCCATATTATACAAGAAGATCCAAATGACTATTTTTAAATAAAATTTAGATTAAATTAAAATGTCCATCATTAGTCATCAGGGAAATACAAACAGAAACCACGATGAGGTAGTTACCATACATTCACCAGAATGACTAAAATTAAATACACTCACATCAAATGTTACCGAAGATATGGAGAAACCAGAACTCTCATGCTTCATAATGGGAGTGTAAAATGGTAAAATCACTCTGGAAAAAGTTCTCATAGCTTCTCATAAAACTAAACACATAACCTATGATCTAGCAATTCCACTCCTACCATTTGCCTAAGAGAAATAAAAACATATGTTCACAAAAAGGCTTGTACAGGAATGCTCATAGCAGTTCTACTCATAAGAATGAAAAACTGGAAACATCCCAGTTGTCTATTCATCAGTAAGAGAATGAAAAACAAATTCTTACTACATCCATAAAATAAAATAAAATATTACTCGGTAATAAAAGGTAATGACAACATGGACAAGTCTCAGAAAGTATCATGCCAAGTTCATAAGCCAGCTACAAAGGAGAATATAGTATGTGGTTCCATTTATATGAAGATATGTGGTGAAAAAATACCAGAATAGTGGCTGCGTCTGGGTGGTGGTTACAGGGATTGGCCAAGAAGAGAGATGAGAGAACTTTCTAGAGTGATGATCCACACCTTAATAAGAGTTTTGGTTACACAGGTAAATGCATTTGTTAAAACTCAGTGAATGTACACTTAAGATTTGTGCATTTCATTACATGTATATTCTACATAAGAAAAATAAGAACTGTAATCAAATATTAAACTCTAATCAATGATGTTCAAGCTGCATTACTTGAAAGTGCTGATGTCTACAATTTACTTTGAAATTAATCAAAAAGAAAAGGTGAATTTATGGGTGAGTTGAGGGACTGCCACATCCATATATGTAACAGTGCTATGGCAAGTACAGGAACATGTAAATGATAGAATCTCCATAGTCTCACTGTAAAATTCTTTCAACTTTGCTGAATATTTGGAAATTTTCAAAGCACAATATGGAAAAACATTAGAGTGCAAGGCAAAATCTTGACTTTCTTTTTCTTGACACCCACTGACTCCTAGAGGTCTGTGGGCTGATGAGAGCGGTGGAGGCCCCAGTGGCAGGCTCCCTTCGGGGAGGGAGAGAGGCAGCCCTCGCAGGGACAGGCAAGGGCAGAAAGGGGCTGTTTGTAGAGCTACTTTCTTCCAGGGCTTCCCTCCCTGCCAAGCCCCACTGCCTCCCTGATCTCAGGGAGCCTTTTCAGTACCATGACCAATTTCTCCCAGGTCCAAATGAGGGGTAGCCTCTGGGTGTCTGCACATATGGCTGCCTGCTGCAGGGGTTTCAGGGTGCTGGGAAGTTCTTGGCCCACCTTTCCTCCTATCCTCATCTGCTCATAGGTACTTCTTTTGGGGTTCTCACAGACTGCCGTCCTACTGCTCTCTTGGAGCACAGGCTCCACGAAGGCCGAGCGCCCCAGTCTCTGCTGTACCACCAATGCTTAGAGAGGTGCCCAGTACAAAATGAGTGCCGAAAACATGTTGGACAGCAAAGGCTTTTTTTAAACATAAAAGTCAGAGTGAGTAAAATTTGGGGATTTAAGTAGATAAACATAGACAGACTGAATCAAGTAAAACCTGGATGTGTGAAAGAGAAATGTGTACTGTTTTCGAGGTTAATAACCAAGACCAAAATAAATGAACTGGAACTTTCCAAATATTTACAATTGGAATACTGCCTTTGGCACTTCTCAAATCTGTCCTGGAAAATGTGCTAGGAATATAGATTTGCATATGGGTGAGAGCGTATCATGCTTTCAAAATGATGGAAACAAGCCCCGCTCTGCTATCTGGAAAAGAAATGAAAGGGCAGATGATTTGTGGCCAGTTGGGGAACAAGTTTCCTGAAAGGATGGAATTGATTCTGGTGGGAAATTGTACTCTTCTTTCAACTCCTTATACATTGGACAATTTTCAAACTAATAAGTTGAGGGGAAAGCCATTAGTACTATAAAATTCCCACTCAGGCCTAGAAATATTAAAAAGATGCACTTACAGTCCAGAGTATGTTAGGAAAAACTGAGACATTAAAACTGAGAGAGACTTCAGTGACACAGTCCTAGAATGTGGGAGCTCATGCTTTCAAGCTTTAAGACAGACTACAGTTTGAATAAACAGGAAGAGGAACAGCAATTAAAAAAGAAAAAAAATTCAGATTTCTTAATTTCAGCTCATCCCAATGGTTATAAAATGTCCCATACCATTATTTATTGTGTTCTCCAAGTGTTTAATCAGGATTGTGGGACTATATTTTCTAATGAATAGTTTCTTTGAAAATTATTTCAATACATTTGGGTTGTGGAGAACAATAATCTCATTCCAAATAAAAACAATAATTGTTCAAAGTACACAAAAGAAAAAAAAAGCAGAGTAAGCTCTCCAAAAGCAGAATAAAGGAGTCAAGACATTTATGAGCATAAATCAGTGAAGTAGAAAATAAAGGTACAACAGAGAGGATCAACAAAAGGAAAAGTTGGTTGTTTGAAAAATAATAAACCAGGCAAACATCTGGTAAGACTGAGCAAGAACAAGGAAAGGAAAAGACACAAGAAATGATTTTAGGAATGACAAATGAAACACAACTATAGATCTAGCAGAAGTCAAAAACATAATGAGAGAATAGTATGAAAAACCTTATACCAGTAAATTCAACATCAAATGGATGAATTGCTCGAAATATATAATTTACAAAAACTAACAGAAAAGGAAAAGCTTAGTCTTAAAATAATTAATTAAATACTTTAAAATATTCCCCCAAGCCCAGATCATTTTCAAATAACTTATCGAATTCTTCCACAGAATGAGAAACCACTCCCAAAATTACTTTAGGAGAGCAGTAAAACTTTGATATAAATCTAAATCAGGGAAATACAAGAATGGAAAATAAGAAGCCAATAAGTATACAACCCACCCCTTCCCCTAAAACATTAACAAGCTAAATCCAGGAAGGTAAAAAGATGATAATACAGCATAGCAAAATTGAATGTTTCTTAGGCATACAAGGGTAGTTTAACATTAGAGGATTTGCAAAGGTTTTTAATCAAATCAACTAATAAAGAAGAAATATCATAAGATCATTTCAACAGATGCAAAAAAAATCATTCGATAAAATTCAACTAATAATGACAAAAATACTTTAAAAATGTGTGAACTTCTTTAGGAAGTAAATTATGTCTATCAAAAACTTCAGCAAATGTCATTCATAGTAAGTGAAATGTTAAGCTATTTTTTTAAAAAAGCAGCAATAAGACAGAAGAACATCTAAAACTGCTTCTATTTAAATTGTATTGGAGGTTCTAGCCCTTGCAGTAAGACATGAAAAGAATAAAAGGAATTACAATTGGAAAGAAAGAAATAAAAAATTATTATTTGCAAATGGTTGTTTATGGGGAAAAAAACCCAGAGAATTTATAGACACATTTAAATGAAATTTTTTACAGTCAGATTTATACACAAAAGTCAACTGCATGCATAATAAACCATTAACAACAAAAACTTTAAAAATATTCTTTTAATAACAAACTTATAAAGTAACTAGTAATAAATCTATGAAAGGATATATCCATGTATGGAAAGAATTATAAAACACTGGAGGACACTTGGAAGACTAAAATCTTTGTGAGAAAGATCTGCTTTATAAATATGTCAAATTTTCTGCAAATCTGTAGATCAAATACATTTTCAAAGAAAATTCCAGTAAGTTTTTTAAACTAGTAAAATACACGTAACAAAGCATTCACTATTTTAACCAGCTCAGTGGTATTAAGTACATTCACACTGTTGTGCAGCCATCACCACCATCCATCTCCAGAACTTTTGTATCATCCCAAACTAAAACTCTGTATCCACTAAACAATAGCTTTCCATTCTCTTCTCCTCTTATCCTGTGGTAACCGATATTCCACTTTTTATCTCTACAAATCTGACTACCCAAGGTACTTCATGTAAGTGAAATCCTACAATATTTGTCCTTTTGTTTTGTTTGTGAGGAACTTGATAAGCTTATTAAAAAATTTACATGAAAGTGCAAAAGACCCAGCATAGCCAAATAAAATTCTGAATTACATTTCAGATATAATAATATAATACTATAGTAATATTTTATTATAAAGCCAGGGTAACAGCATATTGTTGGATCAAGAATATACAAATAGAATAGGAAAAAAATAGCCCCCAGATGGACTCCCACACATATGGAAATTTAATAAATGCCAGAGGGGGCACTGCAGATCGCTAGGGAAGGATGGTGGATTCAATAAATAGGGCCAGCACAACTGACAGTCCCCAAGGGAGGAAAAAAATAGTAGATCCCTTCCTCAAACAACAGACAAAAATTGTCAATGGATTCAAGAATTAAATGAAAGGTGAAAGGTGAAACTTCCAAACTTTAAAAAATATATAATTTTGTGGCCTCAGAGTAGACGATGCAGAAAGTATTGAATACAAAAGATTGATAAATTCAATTATAATTTAAGAATTTATCTTAATCAAAAGACACCATAAAGAAAATAAAAGAAAAGCCACAGACTTGGAGAAGATAGTTATAGCACTTAAAACAGCAAAGGATAAAGAATTCCTAAAAATCAAAAAGAGACACACAAACACACACACACACACACACACACACACACACACACAGAAAAAGAAAAGGAAAAATGAGCAAAAAACATGAACAGGATTTCATATAAAAAGAAATACAAGCTACGCAGAAGACTGAGATGGAGGATTAAGGCTGCAATGAGCTACTGCACTCCAGTCTGGACAATAGAGTTAGACTCTGTCTCAAAAAAAAAAAAAAACAAGAGGAAGAAGAAGAAATACAAAGGGCAAACAAACATGAAATCCTACTCACCTGTAATATTAATAGTAATAAGCAAAATGTAGTTTCAAGTCATGGTGAGAGATCATTTTTTATATTGTATTAACAAAAATTAAGAAGTCTGATAACATCAAGTGTTGAAAAGGATAGGATATGGCCCCACAAGGTACATGCTACTCATAAGGTATAAACATGATATACAAACACTTGGAAAAATAATTTGCACCATCAAGTAAAGTTGAACATTGGCATACTTCACAGCACAGCAATTCCACTCCTAGGTTACATATGCCTTAGAAGAGTGTTTTTCAAACAACAGATTGCAAATTACTAAAGGGCCATAAAATCAGTTTAAAGTACTGAGATCAGGATTCTTAAAAAATAAAATTAAAAAAAATTAGAGAGCATCATTAGTACTAATAAATAGGGTAAGTAAGCATTGTTTCAGGGAGAGTTTGCTCCAGCTGTGTCTGAGGTGGGGGTACCATCAATGTCTGGGCATTTGTGATGATGGAAAATGTATTTCTTGTTCTAAGTGATGTTACCTGAGTTTGAAAGCCCTGTACAAACTCCTGCACACATTTCCCAGAAAACATGTACAAGATTTTTCACAGTGGCTTTGTGCAAAATATCAAAAAACCAGACACAACCCAAATGTGCACTAGTATTGGAGATTATAATGGGTAAAGAAATTATGGCATATACACGGGATGGAATATTGTGAAACACTGTGAAGAGCAGGTCTTCAGCTATCCGTAACAATGTGGATGAATCTTAGAAACAAAATATTGAGTGAAAACAGAAAGTTACCCAATACCACATATATTATACTTTATTTATAAAGCTAAAAGACAGTACTGAAAGATCAATAGAAACAACCAAAAGCATGGATCCTGAAGCCAGACTGTCTGGGTTCAAACCCCAACTCTGCCACTCACTAGCCTTGTAACCTTGAGCAAAATACTTAACCTCTGTGCCTCAGTTCCTCAAATGTGAAATGGAAATTAGAACCTACCTTTTGGGGTTTTCAGGGTTAAAACCTATAAAGTGCTTGGAACAGTGAACAAGTAATAAGAAGGAACCCAAGTAGAAAGAATAGAAGTAGCCATGTCTTAATTCTTAAGTTTGGTAGTGAGTACATGAGCATTAATTTTACATATCCATGAATTTTTTTGCATATATCAAATATATAAAATTTCAAGCAAGAGTGAGTTGTGCTATGTCAAGGCTCTATAAACTCAGGCTCAGTGATAAGACCCTGAAGGAAGGTGACGATGGTGGCCTGAGCAATACATACCTGGTTCTCAGCTTGTCACCCACAGACTCAGCCCAGTTTTGGAGCAGGCCAGAGAGTGGTTTTTCTTCATAGTGTTTGGTGTATTGGGTCAGCAGTTCCCGCCCCACAACCTGTGCAAAGAGTTTATCACTCATCAGCCATGTCTCAGCAATGTAAAAAATGCCAGAGTGTCATCAAATACTGCAGCCAGATAAGGTCTACTTGCCACTAGCAAACCTCCTTGGAAGAAATTGAATACAAGACCCCATCCTTGTAGGGGCAAATGTGGGGCATTTATCACTCCACCCTGAATCCCTCCCCATGGCAACTTCGCTAACTACTTTCCTCTCTCTCTTTTTGCCTGTATCAACCTATAACACTGGTCCTGGGACCAACTATTTTAATTGACACTTCAGATGAAAGCTGCTTGCCTTCCATGGACCAGATGGCTGGTCTGTTCTCTTTTTTGCCTCTGACCTTCTCTGGTCAAGCAGGCTTTTGGGAAATAGTATTGAAATGCACAAATAAAACAATCTCTATCAATCTCCTCCCTCAGCAGCTTTAAAGTTATAATTTGGGCCTAAAATCCTGCATACTTTTCCGGGTTTGTTCAAAGAAGATGTCCCTGGCTAGCCCATGCAGGGAAAGGCTCAGCTGACAGCAACAACTGCTCTCTGTGTGAGCAAGGCCACCTTGGACCAGCCTGTCCCCTCCAGGGCCCCATGTGCTGCAGCCACAGCATGAGTGAGCCCAGGCAAGACCAGCTAAAGAACCACACTGTGTGAGCCCAGCCCAAACTGCAGACCTGCAGAATCATGAGCTAACAAATTGTTGTCTCAAGGCACTAAGTTTTGGGGTGGTTTGTTACAAATCAACAGATAGCCGATTCATTTTCTTTCAACTATCAATTCAGAATATTTCTTCTTTGCTTCATATGCATGCATGTTACATAAATCATATAAAATGTTATATATTAATATGATTTCAATCAACAGTATATCACATGTGACATTTTTGGTTTGTGTTGCTGTACAGGATTCTATTTGTATGTTTAATGACTGTATAGTTTTCTTTGATCAATCATAGCTAACTACACATTCCCATTTGGTTGGACATTTAGGTTGTTTCCAATTTTACATTTGTTGATATTTGACATCATAATAACCCTGATGTCAATATAGTCAGACAAATAGCACCATCCTTTCCTGGATTACTACCTGAGAATAAATCCCCATGAGCTTGCTTGATACAGAGGTTCTTAAAGAGGGTCATCCCACCTACAAGACAGATGCTGAAAACCCGTCCAGGCATTTTTGCCTGGGGGAGATTTATTGGCATTGGTGGGTAGAGCCAGCCATGCAATGCTTGGGGCAGTCTCAACCAGTGGAGAACTGCGCCGTGCTCAGTGTCAAATGGCCATGCAGTCAAACACATGCAAGCCATTGAGTGCCCAGAGCCCGACTCAGTTCCACCAAAGATTTCAGGTTCTCCCAGTCCCAACACCTTGGAAGGATTAAACTCCCCTGACTCTTTGAAGTTAGAGGTGCAGGTTAGGCCAGTGCATGAGTGTCTCAGCCAGCCTCTCCTTTCCCATTGCCATGGCAACTTGCAATGTTCCTGGCTGTGACTCGTCCATAAGCCTGGACCTCAGTCAGCATTCAAGGTTGCCACGGTAATTCTGTGTATAGATGCATGCATGGTTATGCCTTGCTGTGTTTGTGTTTACTTTATTATAAATTACTTTTCTTTGGTTTCTTCAAAGTATTGTCTTGAATTCTTGAAATTATGTCTCTAGATAGGTTATGAGATTCATGATTTTATTTCTGGATAGTAAAGGAAATGTTACAAAATATTTATTGTCAAAAAGAGGGCATTAGGTCCGGTGGGATTGAAAATCACTGTATTATGGGTAAAAGAACATGAACATTTTTAAGACTTGCTGCTATACAAAGTAAATGCGAAAATCAAACACTGCCAGAATTGGGGAAAATGAACGAACATTAACTAGCAATTAAAATTAAAATGGTATAGCATTCAAGTTGTTTAAGTAACACAACACTAGGATTAACATTTACATTTTCTGTTTTTGCTAACCAATTAAATTTATGATGGCTCTAACTCTATCTCTCTCTTGCTACAAAAGCAACATCATTCCAAGTATTAACAAATTGCTTTTTCTGATTCCCGCCCCTACATAGTTTTCCCTTACTTTATTTTTCTCCATGGCATTTGTTGCTACCTGGTGATTCCAGAGCACAGCAACTTGTTTCCTGGCTTATTAACTTTCTGCAGCCTGGAACAGGAGTGCCTGGAGGTCAGAGTGTGTTCATTCTGGTACCATCAGACAATGTAAGACACAGAGTTGGCAGCTGAATGAGTAAATGAATAAATAAATTCCTTTCCTGTTCTCAATATCTTATGCAATATGTTCAATTCCTTGATAATCTCTTTTAACTTCTGTCACCACTTCCGCCTTTTCAATTTAAGCAACTTAAATTGGGAAAATGAACTCACTCTAACTAGAATTAAAATTAGAATGATATAATCACCAAGTTCAGGTGCTAAACTTAAGAGAAAAGGGAGATAAACTGGGTCTTGGCTAGTATCACAAAAGCAGATTACTCATTTCAGATCTTTTCTCCTTTTCTAGGTCATGAGACAAGGAAACATGACTTTAAAAATGAGTTTATTTTTTGCTGTTGATGCCCCATTGGTGAAAGATTAAGTGATTGAAGCTATCAGCTACCACGGGATTTGGGCATTACAGTCTCTAGATTCGGTGCTTTATTTGATAAATTACCAGGGGGAAGTAAAGATAGATCGGTCCCCACCTAGACTGGGCATGCAATGAAGATGTGCCTATTTCATCTCATGGATGTGTTCCTGAATATATTATAATATGCTACGTACTGTGTGTACATGTACATATATACATTTTAAAATCTCTATTTTAAAATAATTATAGACTCACAGAAGTTACAAACTTAAAACAGCACAGAGAGGTTCTTTCCAGACATCACCCAGATTCCCCCAAAAGTGATCTCTCACATAACAATAGTAATTATCAAAACCAGGAAATTCAATACAATTTTTTCTCATTAAATGTTATAGTTTTTGTATAGATTTCATTATTTAAAATGGACCTAGGAGTAGATCATTTTGTAAAGTGAAACATCGTTTTTTGCAATACGAGTGATTACATCCTTATCTAAGCCTGGTGTTTTATTTATACCAGATTTTCTTAAGACAACTTGTGATACTATTTCTTTCTAGATGATTTTGGGTGGCATTTCTGTGGCTCTTTACACAGTTCCTTTCTACATGTGAATACTCTTTATTTTCTTATACACCTGCTCAGGAGCCCCTTTCTTAACAGAACTGAACAGTCAGAACAACCATGTTCTTTTCTTTTAAAAAAAGATCCCATCTGCAGGAGGAATCAAGTTAATCTACAGCCAACATTTGGAAACTATGAGTCTCAGCAATTGTGCAGAATGATGACATCATAAATGTGCACTTATAATGAATATCATATCCATCACGTAGCACTGATTATGTAACACCAATAAAAGTTATTTTTTAGGTCAAATCGCTTTTCAAGGCATCTACGAAGCCACTAGCATTTCTACACACTAAACATTTCACTGATTTATGCTAGGTACAGTGAGACTTGGATTAAAAAGTCTAACAAGTGGGGTTTGCTGCCAAGGCAGAAACACTTAGAGCCAATTAGAATAGAAAAATACAATTCCTAAGGAAAAACCACCAGATAGCCATCCTGTTTCCAGGCAGCGGGGCCGCACTTGGGTTTGTACCACAAAGGGTAATGGGTCAGGTCAAAGTGGCAATATTTATGGCACTGGGTCCCAAATCATGCTCCAAAGAGCCCTAGGCAGAACTAGCTACATAATTTGGGGCCCAGTGCAAAATGAAAACGTAGGGCCCCTTGTTCAAAAATTAATAAGAATTTTAAGATGGTGAGAGCAGAGCATTAAACTAAGCATGAGCCCTTCTGAGTGTGAGGCCTGTACGACCGCACAGGTCTCACCCCATGAAGCTGGCCCTGGCCCTAGGGGTTCCAACAGTATTGCCAGGTAAAATAAAGGACACCCAGTGAATATGTGGACACCCGTACTTGCACACTTACACTACAACACTATTTACTGTTTATCTGAAATACAAATGCAGCTGAGTGTCCTATGTGTTTATTTGTTCCATCTGGCAAGCTAGGGTCCTGAGGGACAGCTCAGGGGTCACCCAGGAGTGCAAGGATAAAGAAAAGATCAAGTGGACATGATTCTACACCAAGCATTTTAACGTTTCACCTCTTTTAGATGCTGGACATCCCGTCACAACAGAATTTCTGTAAAGAGAATCTATAAAAATTCTCTGGCTAGAAGAAATGAAAGAGACAGAGAGAGGGAGGGAGGGCAGAGGATGGAAGGGGAGGGGACATGGGAGAGAAGAGAAGGAGAGAGGGAAGGGAAGGGCTGGATAGATGGAAGACAGCAGAGGAGAGGAGAGGGGAGGAAGGACTACTTTAAATTAATACACAAACCAACATGTAAGATGTTCTGAGTAATTGCTGGACCTTAAACATGGATTTGAACTTTAAGAAGGATGGATGAATGTGAAGCAGTGATTTAGGCCCAGCAAAAATTCATGCACAATTCAGTTGAACTTAAGAGTGGTTAGTTTTTTTCTTGTTGTTTTTAGTTAAATCTGGACCAAATTTAACTTTTCTTTTTAGTGTCTCTTCCCAGTTAGAAAATAAAGTGGTTCCCTCTTTTGTGATTTCCCTCCTTCATTCTGCCCACATTTATAGAGCACTTACTGTGTGTAAGGCACCTACTATTTACATTGAGGGTGGGGGGCTAAAGAGATGACTAAGATACTAAGATCTGTGTGTCCCCTAGGAGCTTCTGGGCCGGACAGAGATGAGCATTTGCACACACGGCTATGTGGCCTCCGTGGGGAACAGGCACAGAAACACAGCAAGTCAGAAGCAGATGCCCTCACTGCGAGGATCCGGGAAAGCCTCATGGAGGAGTGAGCTTTTGACCTGAGCCTTAAAGAACGGGCGAGCTTCATGCATTTGTTCATTCATTTATTCAACACCTAATAGTGGCAAGAGCCATTTGCTTTGAGCATCTATCAACACTAAGGGTAAACCCTGTTCCAAACTCTTTATATGGAAAAACTAATTTAATCATCATAACAACTGTGGGTAGTTAACAGAATCACCCCACTGTCCACACAAGACTACCGAGACCCAGAGAGGTTAAGCCAGGGTCACACAACCAGGAAGTGGTGGGGCTGGGGCTTCAACCCAGAGTCGCCCCTGCTCTTAGTAATTTCACACCTAAGCTGCACCTACTGTATGCCAGGCTCTGCGCTGGGCACTGGGGATACAAAGACAGTGCAGGGACCCATGGCGTGCAGGGGATCGGGCAGGAACAGACGGCAGCACGGTATAATGTGACGAGGCGACAGAAGTGAACCCAAAGCTCCGTAGGCACAGACAGGGGCTCACACGGGACATAAATTCTGAATCTGAGACAGAACAGGAGGGGCGGCAAGGCCATTCAGGGCTGGGGACCGGGTGCCTTTAGAGGCACAGAGGCGCGGAGAGGCAGGGCAGCGGCAAGGCTGGGGCAGTGCTGCCGCGGTGGCTGCAGAGCTGCCCCTATCGCGGGGAGAGGGAAGGCGAGCGACAGTATCAGCCCTGAGGCCGGTCTGGAGAGGCAGGAGGCCACCAGCTGAGCCATCTCTGCTACCTCCTGTCGGAATTTCTGACCCGCACAGTCCACCGGCCCAACAAAGTGGTTGGTTTTATGCCCCATAAGTTTGGCGAACTCCCGGGGATGCACTGGCCCAAGGAAGAGAGCTCAAAATGCTCGCCCGCCCTCACTTCTCCCCAGGGAGGGACACCAACTCCTCCCATCGCCTCTAGGGCCATGTTGTCTAGAGTAGAAACTTTCTAGAGTCTAGGATAAGGGTCTGCACCTACTGTACACAAGGCTCTGTGGCTCCCCAACCTCACAGATGGCTTTTGTTTGACACACACCCACCCTCTGCCATTTCACATTAGAAACAAATGGTGTGTTTACCTTCTGTTGAAAACTTGGAAGCCTGAATCCACATTCTCCCAGGAAAACTGTGAGTGGGAGCTGAGGAGCAGCCGCAGCCCCCTTAAGAGGGGACAAGGGTCCTCTGTGCGCACCAGCCCCCGCAGAGCCCTGAGACTCAGGCCTCTGTCTGGCCCTGAAGGCAATTGATCTGGTGACCCCTGTGGGCCTGGTCTGAGGATCCCATGCAGCTGGCGTGAGGAGCCTGGGAGTGTGCCCTGCCCCACCCCTGTCCTCTTCCCATCTCCCCCATCTGGCCCATTGCACCCTCAACCGTGGAGGCCAGCTGAGGAGCACCGGCCCCCAAGCCCCACACAGACTGTTCCTTCTGGCCCAAACCTCTCTCTAAAGAGACAGAAATGCCAGCTACTCACCCCCAGCCCCCCGTGCACTGGGACACCGGCACTGACCTGGCCAACAGGCCCTGAGAGGACCTCAGCTGAAGTCGTCCCCCTAGAACTGTGGCAACTGTTTTAAGACACCATTGAGATGACCGGGGATTGATCCCATGTCAGAGGGAGCTGAACCCAGGAGAGATGCCAGGGATTGAAGGACAGACAGGTCTCTGAGCCAGCCCTGGGGTCACCAAGGAGGATGGCAGGTGTTCTCATGGTTTCAGCCACTTTAGACGGTATGTATGACATGCAGACAAAGGTGTCCTGACCCATAACCTCACTAGCAACTGGGGCCAGACTGAACCCCTAATGCTGACGCGCTCACCTCCCCCGGTGCAGACGGGGCTACTGCTGCCATTCCCAGGTTTTCCCATCCCTCCCCCCACCCTCTGTCCCCCGCATTCCCTCACTGCCAGCAAGTTTCCCCGTAGTGCACACACGCGTCAGTCCCCTCCTGACACCCTGACATCAACAACGACACCGTTCAGTGTAGCTGGGATAGATGCGACTTGTGAAGTTATTTTTTTTATTGAAAAGAGAAAGTAACTGAAATCCTAAATCTGCAACAAAACAAATATTCAAACGGCAACGAGGAGAATGTTAAAAAATAAATCTTATTTAGTTTTTTATAACTCGAGTATTATGTAAACCCTTTTGAAGGGAAAAAAAATTCTCCTTAACCCCCAATGTTGACTTAAGTTGTTTCAAATTATAATGTTACTTAAACATGTTCAAACATAAAACTAGATGTAAACGCCTTATGTTTATAGCTCTTGTTCAACTATAAACTATGAAATTAAATACAAGCAAAACTACAAAACCAATGAGATTCAAATCGACAGGCCTAATAGCATGTGGCAGACTGTGTTTGACAGCATGAACTTGGTCCTTTCTGGCCCGGGCGGGTCCAGATGGGGGGACTATACCCTGGGGGCTGGGGAAAGAGGCCCCTCGCCCCCACTTCTCTCTGTGGCCTGCAGAACTCTCTGCTATGATTTGAATGTGTCCCCTCCAAAAGTCAGGTGTTGCCAACAGGATAGTATTAAGAGGGAGGGTCTTTAAGGGGTGATGAGGCCATGAGGGCTGCTCCCTCATGAATGGGCTCAGCGCCTTTACAAAAAGGCTTCGTGACGCATTCCGTTGCTTGCCTTTCCACTGCCTTTCGCCATGTGAGGACTCAGCCTTCAAGGCATTATCTTGGAAGCAGAAAGCAGCCCTCACCAGGCAACTCGATCGTGGGCTCCCCCAGCTCCCAAACTGTGAGAAATAAATTTCTGCTCTTTACAATTGCCCAGAGGTATTCTGTTACGGCAGCACAAATGAACAAAGACACCTGCCTCACGCAGCACATCATACCTTCCCCTGGCCCTCACTAAACACATTCTTTTAATCATAGAAAACCTACACCTGTTCTTTCCTTATCGGTTCCTGGTGATCAAGGTGGTGTTCTCTGGTACCAAAGGGCTTACAAATGCAACACAATCCACTCTCTCTGGTTATACGGTTGCTATCCCGATGATCTACATATAGCACTTAGACTATTTCTGGGCAGATGAGCATCACAATTAAAATGCACAATTAGTACATTCTTGTCAAGAACTCATAGACCCCAGCTTGAAAAATAACGCTAAAATCAAACTTGTTGCAAAACTCAGAATCCGTACAGAAGATGAAGGCATGACTTTGGGGAGCAGAGAAGTAAAGATAAACAAGTGGTGCAGATTCAGAAGGCCCCTTTCTCCAGAGTCTCACATGTGGAGTCCTTGAGGAGAGCTTTAAATATTTAGATACTGCAACATCTGGTTCTGAAAAAATGAGTGCCAGCTTTGCGTACGGGTCAATGGATTTAGAAAGAAAAAAACAGAACTCATCTGTTCAAACTACCTTGGTCAGCTTTTCTAAAATCTTCCCAAAGCCCCTCCAAATTCCAAAAAATGAACAAAATCAAAATCATCCCAAAGCTTCTCCAAATTCCTGCAATGAACGATCACATTTTGGAAACGCATCGTATCAATTCTGTGCCCCAAACAGATACTCTAGGCCTCCTCCTCACTCCATTTTCAACGGCCCCACCCTGGCCTGGGCACCACCACCCTCCTGCAGACTGAGGCATGGGCCCAGGCCACTGCTGGACGCCCCCCACCCTGTGGCCGCCACGGCCTTCCTCCCCTAGCCAGGCCCCTGCCTGCCTCTCTGGCCCCATTTCACACACCTGTACACCTCCCCTAATTTTTTCTGCCATCATCAGAGATGATTCTTTCCCCATCTGTAGGGCTGGGGAAAGGTCCTTTGAACCATTTGCCCCTGGTTCTGCGTGGCCTCAGCCCTCCCTTGTTTCCTCTCTCTCCAGGAAGGCAGCTGATCTTTCAGGGACGCAGAACTGTCACCCATGACCCTGTCATCCCCTGTACCAGCCACTCCTGGCATCCCCGCTGTTCCCATCCAGCTCTCAGGCCCTTTAAGACTGGCACTCCACGGCCATGTGATTGGGTGGACCCAACCTTCACCTCTGATTTTAGGGGTATCTGCACTTTCTCTTTCTGGCCTCTCAGAGTCTTCTCCTACTGGCCACTGGGGCTCGCCTACAGCCAGAGGGCTGGGGCGCAGTGAGAATGTTCCTCCGGGTTCACTACACGGTTCCTTCCTGGTGCAGAAGGAGTTCAAGTTCTTCAGCCCAAAGTCCAGTGCACACCCACTGCCTTACCTGGACTGGCCCCAGGGTCTCAATCTAGCACCTAAAGTCCTGCTTGTCTGGGGTAAGAATTCGAAATTCTCCCCCTGGTGGGAGTGGGGACAGCCAGCGTGCTAGGGGACCACGGGAATGTGCCTGAGCATGCCACACATGGGCCTTTGTTCTCTGGGAAAGGCCTTCCTTTCTTTGTTACTCTTCATTCCTTCTCTTCCCTCCCCTGCTTTTATATTTAAGGGATGAACTATTTTTTTTTAACAGTTTTAAATATACTTGATTTTTTAAAATTCAAAACCATATTGAATGATCTTAAAAAGTAAAAGTCTCCTACTCAATCCTTTACCTCCAGGCCCTCACTCTAGAAGTAATCATTTTTAAATAGGTTTTGTTCTCCTGGAAGGAGAAGCTTCCAAGTGTCAAGGCCAAATAGATTCTCATGTCATGTTTCAGTTTGCTTCATAGTCGGGGCATGCTTTTCTTGAGTGGTTTTGTTTTTCCTGGAGTCTTCATGGACTTTTCTTTCTCTTGTTTCAAGAAGAAACATGCCTTTTCCATCCTATCACTAAATCTTCTCACTTCTTTTGGTTGAACAGAAATCATCTCCTTCTTAAAGTCATTCTTTTGATCCCTCTGGCCGCCTGTTTTAATGTGGACTGATTGTCTTTCGGGCTTGCCACGTTGCTACCGTCCAGGTGTTTCTTTACACATACTCCTCTTGGGTCAGTTCCAGGAAGCACACGTCTTTTAAATCCTTAATTTCTTTAATGCTTTTCTGCAGTTCATCCACAAGTAACATTTCTCAGAAAAGGCATGGCCAGGTTAGTTTATTGTGCATTTGAATATATCCGTCTTTATTTTGTCTCATATTTGATCAATAATTGCGCTAGCTGTAAACCTTTACATTCAAAATAACTTTCTTCAGAATTTGGAAGGCATTGCTCCAAAGACCTTTGCCACTTAAAGTGTAGTCCACAGACCAGAAGCCATGGTATCACCTAGGAGACCGATGGGAATGCAGAATTCCCCAACCCCAGAATCTGAATTGGAACAAGACCTCCAAGGATGTACAAGCACATTGGAATTGAGAAGCACTGTTCCATCCTTCAGTGCTGCAGAGAGGTCTGCGGTCAACCTCTTATCCCACAGTAAGTATGCAGATGTGTTTGCAGCCTGAGGCTTTGAGGCCCTCTATTTGTCTTGATGCTCTGAAATTCTCCAGGCTGTTTTCAGGCTTTTACCTTTTCTGGTGGGTCCTGCCAATCTCAAGACTTTTGCCTTTCTTCAGCTCTAGGGAACTTTCTTCTATATCTCCAATTTGCCTGCCTCTCTATATTCTCTGCTCCCTCTCTCAGGAATGTTACCGATTTCCTAGACTGATCATTCATACTTCTTAGCCTTTCTCTTTAATTTCCCGTCTTTTAATCTTTCTGATCTTCATTCTGGGAAGTTTTATCAAATTTGTTCTTTAGCCCTTATATTGGATTTTTTTATTTTGCAAGAGTATACTTTTATTTTCCAGGCACATTATGGTTCTCTGAGTGCTGCTTTCTCATAGCAGGCTGTTCTTGTTTTATGGATATGATGTCACATCACACGTCCTTAGAGTTACTGATTAGTTTTTGTTTCTCTGTTTTGCTTCCTCCAGTGTCAGTTATCCTGTTTGTTCATTTTGTTCCTTCTTTTTCATGCTGCTGATTTTTCTTTAAATGTCTGATCATCCTTTTAGATAATATTATGGAATTATTGCTTATTTTCTTAGGTGTTATAATGATATAATGATATTGTTTTATAAGAAAAGGTCGTTATTTTTAGAAAATGAATGTTGAAGTTTTTAGGGATGAAATATCTTGACATCTATAATTTACTTTCAAATGGTTTCATGTACATACACATACATGTACATTCACTCACACACATGACATTTAGAGGGTATAAAAGAGAAAATGTTAATGTGGAAAAGTGTTAAAATGTGATGAAACCAGGTAGAGAGTATGTCCAGATGTTCACTGTACTAGTCTTCCAATGTTTGTCTTGAAATTTCTGTCTGAAAAATTTTCATTGTAAAAGTTGGAAATCAGAAAAACAATACAAAAATATCTGTTGATGCTTGATTGCTGATTCTCTGAATAACCTTAGGAAAATACACTACAGGGTCTGAAATCCCCAAGGAATCAGCTTTCTTTTAGGAAAACAGATGTCTGCTTGGTTTTCTTTTCCTCCCTCACTTCAAATTTAATAAAAGTACAAAATATCACTGGGCCAATGCCCCAGTGGTACATACCCTACCGGTACATGGCATACATCAGCTGGCCTGCCCCACAGCACAGCTCAGGCATTCCCCCCTGGGGAAGAAAAGTTGGCCTTCCCAACCCCTACAGGGAGGCCTGTCCTGTCCCACACCACATCTTGGCTGAGTCTAAGATTGAGTGTTTTAAGCACATACAAAAAAATCTTTTGTTCTCACAGCTGCCCACTGCAGCCCAGCACTAAAACAAGCCAGCACTCCCTTCTGTTGGGAAAAATATCCTTTGCTCTTTTGGACACTGGGCTTGGTGGTATCAGTGCCAGGCTCCCAGTTAGCAGGCACACGTCTTGCCATCAGCAGTTCCGAGACAGAAGTCTCTGCAACAGAAGCCACCCAGACCACTCAGGAAGAGGAGTCCCTGCTTGGTTTTTAAGCAAGTTAATGGTAGGTCAGTTGCATTTTTGCATATTTGCACTGTGGGGTAATGAGCAATATATGCAAAGCTTCTTACTGACATTCTTCAGGAAATCTACCAGAATGGATTAGGAAGGGGCCTGTCTTGGAGTGTCTCTAATGAAGCAAAAGAAAGTTATAATGGGATTTCATGGGTATGGGTAGTAATTGGATTTGGTGGAGAGTATAATCAAATTTCACCAAGGGCCTACAACCTCTGCCCCCTGGAAATAATGAAAGGGTCAGGAAACCTTCCCTCTTGCTTAAAGGGAAACATGTAAAGCCTGCAGAAACTCCACAGCACATCTCCTCCGTCATGGGACGACAGCTCCAGCACTTCAGGGAGGGGCTGAAAGCACTGCAGGTAATAACAGAACATTGTGAAACTCACTGGCCAGTTTCCATCCTCTAGTCTCCTGAAATTTCCATATCTACCTCAGTAAGGAGAATCAAAGCAGAATCCAGCGAGAGAAGGATGGACTCCCCAAGGTGGGCAGATCCCAACACACAAGTAGGAGGCCGCGTGGCCCAATGCAGGTAGCCAGCACCACCTCCTGTCATCGAGCAGGCATCACCCCTGGATGCCC
>CAUYSK010058876.1:0-30797 GCA_963575035.1 Avahi laniger | reverse complement strand
GGGTGTAGCTGCAGGGGCGTGGAGTAGCTGGGGAGTGGGGAGTAGCTGCAGGGGTGTGGGGTAGCTGGGGAGTGGGGTGTAGCTGCAGGGGCGTGGAGTAGCTGGGGAGTGTGGTGTAGCTACACGGACGTGCAGTGGTGGAGTTGGGTGTAGCTGCAGGGGCGTGGAGTAGCTGGGGAGTGGGGTGTAGCTGCAGGGGCGTGGAGTAGCTGGGGAGTGGGGAGTAGCTGCAGGGGTGTGGGGTAGCTGGGGAGTGGGGAGTAGCTGCAGGGGCGTGGAGTAGCTGTGGGAATGGGGTGTAGCTGCAGGGGTGTGGGGTAGCTGTGGGAGTGGGGTGTAGCTGTGGGAGTGGAGTAGCTGGAGGAGCGTGGAGTAGCTGGGGAGTGGGGAGTAGCTGCAGGGGCGTGGAGTAGCTGGGGAGTGGGGTGTAGCTGCAGGGGCGTGAAGTAGCTGGGGAGTGGGGTAGCTGGGGAGTGGGGTGTAGCTGCAGGGGCGTGGAGTAGCTGGGGAGTGTGGTGTAGCTACATTGGCATGCAGTGGTGGAGTCGGTAGTAGCTTCAGGGGCGTGGAGTAGCTGGGGAGTGGGGTGTAGCTACATGGGCATGCAGTGGTGGAGTGGGGTGTAGCTGCAGGGGCGTGGAGTAGCTGTGGGAGTGGGGTGTAGCTCCAGTCTGGGGAACAACAAGAGGCACCAGACAAGGGAGTTAGGGGGCCTGAGGGCTATAAGACTCAGGGTGTCCGTGGTCCCTTCTGAGTCTCAGCACGTCACTCACAAAATGCAGTTGTATGGAGAAAGGGGCTCCTTGCTCTCTTTAGTCTGCCCCTGCAGCTGAGAAAGTCAGAGTTCCCTCATGCTGCAGCCCCAGATCCTTCTGGTCAGCCTCTGGCAGGGCCCCATCAGTGTGCCCTCCAGGGTAGAGAGGAAAAATACCCTGCCTGCCTCCCTCCCTCCCTCTCTTTCCTCCCCTCCTTTCGTCCCTCCCTTCCTCTGGCCCTGCCTCCCCTCCTTCCTCCCTCCCCTCTTTCCCTTCCTTCCTCCCTCCCCTTCCTCTCCCCCTGTGCTCCTTCCTTCGCTCACTCAGAGAACATTAGCTAAGTGGCCCCAGCTGCTGTGTTCACACAGTCGGAGGTTCTGCGTGAGCATCCTCGGGACCCTGGAGATGAGTGGGAAACAGCACTGAAGACCCAGGCAGAGGCCCGGCGCAGGTCTTGGCAGGGAGGGCTGGCCTTCAAGAAGGCTCAGGGCTGAATGTGGGGGACTGCTGACTACAGAGGAAAAGATGACGAAGTTATGGGCTGTCTTCTTTGTGCAGTACTATGTGGCCACCAGAGCTGATGGGCAAGAGCAGGACTGCAGACCGTGTGGCCAGGCAGCGGGAGGGGCGCATGGCCAGGGTTTCTGCAGGGCGGCCCTGAGGCCAGCGGTCATCACACCGGTGCATGGCAGATGGCAGGGATGGGCAGGAATGAGATGTGGTGTTGATGTCATTTAAGGTTTCTTTAAAAATGAGTTCCTTTAATGTGACTAGTTTTGATTTCTTTTACAAATAAAGTAGGAGTAGATAGAGTATGCCCATTGGGAGGTAGAGTGTTCTTCCTTTCTGGGGTGTATTTGTGGTGAGTTGGTTGATGGTTTCCTACAGTTCTGATGTCTCAATCCCATAATAAACCTGTCGGCCCGCAGTGACAGTGGTGGCCTGACTAAATGACACCAACAGCAAGAAAAGGAAAACAGGGAGGGTGCTTTGACAGTCTAATTACCCACCAAGTCAGAGCTGACGCACGAACAGGGCTGCTTCGGTTGTGGGGACTTCTGGTTTCGGAGCTGGTGGAGTAAGTGTAATTTCTTTCCAACGACACAGTCCTTCACGTGTGCAGGGACGGCAGCAGGACAGCCCTGCGGGTCACCTCTCCCTGTCTCCAGCCCCTGTGGCTCTGACATTTCTATTCTCGATTTCTGGGTTTTGTTCCTGAAGAATCAGTGGGGCGAAAGGACCCAGGGTGTGCAGGCACAGGGGCTGTGGGGGACAGTGCTCCCTGGGGACTAGCACCCACTGTGTGCCACTCTGGGTGGCTTCTTTCACGACTAAATTATTATTAAGTTTATGGTTTTGGTGAAAGAAATTAACTGGAAACATTTCAAGTTGCTTATAAATTGCAAATTCCTTACCAATTCATCCCTGAAGGCAGAAGGGCACTGGATGTCCAGGAAATTGGGGTGAGGGTGTGGGTGTGAGCCAGGGAATGGGGGCCACTGCACAAGCCGGCATTCCTCCTGGCAAGCCAGGGGCAGGGTCCCACCACGCCCAGTGTGTGGCTCTGTCTGACTTCCTGTGTGTGTCTCCTGCCGTCGTTCCTCCTCTGCGATCTCTTTCCAGCTCCCATGCTGTCCTTTCCCTTCCCATAACAGCTCAATTCCTGTCAGGGTCTACACGATCCAGTTTGCATACAGTAGATACATCTAAAATGTTCTGCCATGTAAAAGTGGGAGGTGGTTTTTGTTTCCTAGGTAAAAGTATTGAATGTCTTTGGCCACTGTGAATAATGACAGATAATAATATACTTTGCACAGATTGTATTTCCGAAACAAAGGCATTTTTTCACAGCCTTTCCTGTTAGTAAGATAGTTCATATCATTACATTAATCACAATAAACCCCTCTCATGTCTGTACACTTCTGTGATCAGTGGGAACAGAAACTTCCAGGAGTTTACGTCCCTTGCCTCTTGTTCTCTTTGTGGCTCGTGATAAGCTGGAACAGAGCCTGAGCCTTTTGCCTGTCCCCATCCACGTTCTTGGGTGGGGGGACCCATCTCAGGGACGGTTACGCAGGTGCCAAGGGTCTTCTTCACGTGCATTAAGAAAGGCAGAGCCGGGTCCGACGGCCTGCAAGCCGGCGGTCTCCTTCAGAGCACCTTTCCCTCTGGTTTCCATCTCCGGAAGCCGCCTTCTGACACTGTCATCCTGAACTCTTCTCCCTTAACTTACTTGAAATGGCTGTTCTTGGTCCGGGCGGGGGCGGGGCGGGAGTCAGGGGCAACTCCGGCCAAACGAGACGGGGCTCCTGGTGCAGGAGGCACCCCGCCCACATGCCCACCCCTAGTCTGTCGGACGCTCCCGAGTGCCCACCCTGTGCTAGCACCGAGTGGCCGCAGGGCACGTGAGCCTGAAGTGAGAGACTCTGAGGTTTGAAGTCCTCAATACACATCCACGTTGCCTGTAGAACTTGAGAAAAATAGGCATTTTCCATTTCATCTGCCTTTTACCTTCTCAGTTAATCTTAAATAAACTTTTAGTTTCCTCTAAAATGTTTTCTGGTTTTTGACAGACTTTCAGTAACTTGGGAAAATACTTCAAAAGGACGTGAAGTAGTGTTTTTCCGTCTGCTGTTTGCTGTGTGTCCATATTTTAAGCCCCACTTCTCTGCCGGGAAGGTGCTGGCTGCTGGCAGGAGGCCTGCGAGGTGGTGACAATTGTGGACAAAGGGAGGGATCCTTGAACCTGGTGCAAAGCCACGGGGGATGTGTCATTAATTCCTTTGATCTGTCCTAAATCATGAGGTCACAGAACCCCAGGACTGGACCTAAATAAACAAACAGGAGCTTTGCAAAATTTTAAACTGTTTCTGGTAATCACATTTTCTTAGCAGTGTTGTTTTTATTGTTTAGGGACTGCCGCGCGTGTTGTGGACCGGTGCTGATAGTGGGAAAGGGGGGCCGTGCCGTGCCGGTCCCCTGGGACACTCCTAGCAAAGCCCTGTGCACTCGGCGCTTGCAAACAGCAGAGACATATTTCCCACAGTTCTAGAGGCCAAGGTCCCAAATCAGGGTTTCGGCAGGGTTGGCTCTTTCTGGAGACCCTGAGGGAGAATTAGTGGGAATTGTTTATGATATTCTTTCAGGTCTTTTAAAGCAGCAGTGGTCTTTTTAGTTATTTCTCCCTTTTCATTCTATTTTTTGGGGGTGCTTTTTCTCTCCTTTTTTTCTTCGTTTTGCTGTTATCTTTGCTGTTATCTTACCATTAATAAATATCTCAAGGAAAAAAATGTAAAAGACTCTGAGAGCTAAATGGGATCTTCGGGGCACCCAGGCCCAGCCCCCTGGTGTGTCCGCAGCCTCCACAGCCAGGCCCCGCGTCACCCGAAAACTTCAGGGAGCGAGGCCCCCTCTGCCCAGCGTGCCTGTGCCCGGGGCTTCTGTGTGGAGAAGCCCGTGATGAGGAGAAACAGGCAGGGCGCGGGTTTCCCAAGGTTCAGTAAGAAACGCAGCCAAGCAGTGGGAGGAAGGGCACAGGGCTGGATTTCCAAAAGGAGTCTGCTGCTGTGGTTTGACAGTTTCTTCTGTCTTTAGAGTGTGTACTCTTAGAATCAAAGCAACATGTCCACACTCTAAATCACTGTCAAAGATAGTAATAGAAGTTAAAAAAAAAAAAAAGGCAAGAAGACAACACGAGAAGCAACAAGGAAAGGAAATATACGAACAAAATACAGCAGCAGAGGAACACAGTCCACAGTCGATGTGTCAGTGAAGTTGAATGTTCTAGAACTCTCTGAAAGAAGAAAAAGATCAAGTTGTTAAAACCAAAATCCAATTATATACTGCTCTGACAATAGGCACTGAAGAGTATGAGGTGGAGAAATAACAAGGATTCATTAGAGGGTGTTTGGCAAAGAAGGGGCGTGAACACTGAAGGTGTTTCGAAGGTGATTTGAGAGCCACACGGGAGAGCTTTTGGCGAGAATCATAGATTCTCTACGAAAAGGAACTGGAGAGACGGCTTGGTTTGGGCAGGGGCTGGTGGGCTGGAGCAGCCGTGGGGCTTGGTGCTCTCAGGACTAGCTGGAGGGTTGCAAGCAGGATGGTAATGACAGTGTGTCACAAGGTCTCTGGCTCTTTTCCCTCAAGTGTGGGCTGAAGATACTTGTGGTCCCTGGTCCCTGGGAGCTTGTCGGAAGTGCGGGCTCTGCTGCGTCAGGCCTGTGCTGTAACAGGATCGGATGACGCAGGGAAGCTGGCGCCCGCCGAGAAGGGCCGCAGGGCAAGTGGTGAAGTGCCGGCCCTGGCCGCGGTGGCAGGAGGAAGCATTAAAAGCCATGAGAACCTTGGACGTCCACAGGACTGGAGTGAAAGTCAGTCCTTACCTCTGATGGCTTCTGCTGTAAGTTCAAGTTTATACTCCAGGATGCGCTCAGGGGCATACAGTTATTTTTGCTTCTGTTTTTAAAAAATCATCGGAGGTGAGCAAAACTGTTCTCTCTACTCACTTCTGATTTATCCAACCAGGAAACAAAAGTGCAGACTTTTTCTGGGGAGATTTCATTTCTTACCGAGCTCGTTCACAGTTTATCTCTGCCTTTTCTTATGGGACATCTGGGCCCCACTGTCTTGAAGCACGTCCAAGTGCGTCTCAACAGCGTTCTGGCCATTTGGTCTCTGCAGACCCTGCCGGTCAGCCCAGAAGCCTGGGTACCCGATTCCACTGTGTCCTCTGACTCCCTCCTGCCCAAACCCAGTAGTAAAGGTCGTTTTGGTGATGGATAATATGTGCATCTTAGGAGGAAATATACAGTCTCCTCCCAGCGTCCTCCTCCCGGCTTACCCCAAATTGCCTGGTTTTTTTCCTGCATCCTTTAAGAAATATTCCATGGATTTACTAAAAAGGAAATCCTTTTAATATTGATAAAAATAGCCTCTTATAAAGAAGATAAAATTGTTTTGAGTCATCTGTTAAATCTTCAAAGTATATAAAAACTAAAACTGTAGAAATAGGAAAAATGATGGAAACTGTAGGAGTGTCAGTGCATTGTTATCAATTTGATCAAAATATAAAAATAAATGGAGTATTTAAAAGATTTTATTAAATTTGGCACTACAAAGCAAGTCTGAATACGCTCATAAAAGCAGAAATTGTATGTAACTGAGGACACGGACCGGGGTGCTCTGGGCTCCGCCCGGCCGCCGTGCTCTCTGGCGGGCTGGGTCGCCCCGGCTGGGAGGCTGCGCTCGTGGGTACGCCCCTTTCTCACACTGTAGGGCCGAGGGGTAGCAGTTGCTAGTAGCTCTACATTTAGTTTTTAGATGTCTGTAGATGAGTAGATGGATATTCCGCATCCACTTGAAAGTAAAAGAATATTCCCTTAAATTATGTCAAAGAAGGTGGGGCTGGGCGAGGGCCCTGAGGTGCTGGCCAGGCTCCCTGCTCCGTCCGCGGGACTCTGCTCCTCCAGGCCTCAGGCCTCCTCTCCGCCCCCACCCCCACTGCCACCACCCTCCACGCAGAGTCTCACAGGAGCTTCCTAATTGGCCTCCTGCCTTCCCGACCCCTGCTTCAGGCTCTTTTCCGGCAGGGCAGCCAGAGTCAAAGCAGGAGTCAAGGGCTCCTGTCCCAGCCCTCCTGGGTTGCCTGGTCAGCAGAGTCCCTCCCCCCCGTCCTCGGCCTCACGGCTCCCAGCAGCCCCACTGGCCTGAGCCCTCCTACTCCTCTCCTGGCCCCTGCCACACACAGGCCTCCGGCTTGGCCTCCTGTCTGCCCTCTGACCTGTGATTCCTCTGCCAGAAAGGCTCTTTCTGCACCTGCAGCCACGCAGGTGGGCATGGCGTGCTCCCTGTCACCCGCACGTCCGCATGGTGGGCGCCCTCGCGTCTCTCAAGCCCTGCACTTTCCCCTGAGGCCCTGCCCGTGTGAACTGCGGAACGCTGCACTACCTTCCTCTCCGTTTTCTTTTCTTTTTCAACATCCTTGTTTTATTTTCATCTTTAGCACTTATCACCAACTAACGTACTATATATTTTTCTTGCTTATTGCCTCTCTAAACTGCAAGTGCCGTGAGAACTGAAGATTTTCTGTTTTGTTGTTTCTGTGTCCTGAGCACCCAGAGCAGTGCCGGCGCCTGGAGCTCAGTGTTCGCTGAATGCACAATTGATGACGTGGATACAGGGCATCTGCATGTGTGTTAAAGTGATGTTTAGAGGGAGAGTCAAAGCCTTATTCTTTGTTAAAAGTTTAAAATATGAAAGCAAATGAACTGAGCACACCTCAAAAGCAGTTCAAAAATCAATAAAATAAACTCACAGAAATTTATAAATAGTGGGTAGTAAAATAAAGCCCTGGAAGAGGAGATGGGTGGAATTATAAATAACATATAAGCTGATTATACAAAACAGAAAAATAGAATTGTAAATCTAAAAGTTAGTGCTTGGTAAAAAGCGGTAAAATAAATAACATTGAATGTCTTCCCCCTGATATGTGTAATCAATAAAGGACAAAGCAAAAATAAAATCATAAACTAAAACATGACAGATTCGAAGGAGTTTAAGAATTAGAAAGGAGTGTTCATGAACTGGACCATCTGGTGAGATGGGAAGGGCACGTGACCAAATATGCACCACGGCACTGGAAGTTTCAGTAAACCTAAAAGCAAGTAAGAGTTTGAAGAAGTTTTCAAAGAACTACTTCCTAGAAGGGCTCTGAATTCAGATGGCTTCTGTGATATTTTTAAGAAACAGTTCATTTCAATGAATATATAAATTACTACAAAGCATAGAAGATTATGGAAATCTACCTAATTCATTTTATAAAGGTAGTATAACTTGGAAACAAACACCAAAATAAAATTATATTGAATTCATATTTAGGAAACTGAATTAAACAACATGTCAAAATAGTAAAACATCATAACTAAGCATAATCTTTCTAAGAAAGAAAGGATAGTAAGCTATTAGCATTATAAAGTATATCAGAAGGCAATGATTATCTCAATAGGTACTGAAAAGGCTGTCATATAATTCAATATATATTCCTTATCAAAACTAGTAATGCAAGGGTTTTTCTTAATATAATAAAGACTTGGAGCGCAAGTTCCTCGAGAGTCTTAGGGGTAAGGACTCATCCACTACCCTGTACCCAGATGTTACCAGCTCTGCCTTTTGAACAGAAATGTCAGTCATTGTTGAATAAACTAAGTATGTACTTCAAACCCACTACCAACATTACATTTAGTGAAACAGTAAAAATTCCCATTAAAATTAGGATGCTTGGTATCATATTTAATACTTAACATTGTTGTAGTATTTCTGGCTAAAGTATTAACATGAAAATAATAAGTAACCATTAGTAAGGAAAAACAAAACTATCCCTATTTGTAAACAGTGTATCAGTACTTAACTGAAAGTCATGGAGAATGATCTGGGAAATAGTTTTAATAGCCAAGACAGTTTAGCAAAGTGAGTAGACACAGCGTAAAACTGAGTCAGACCAGAAGGCTGAGCAGAGGACGGGCCAGTCGTGCAGGGGACAGGTCTATTGATTCTGAAAAGTCAGGGAATTAGTTCAGGGCTTTCGGCTGCAAGTGACAGATGGCCCAGGTCAGCCAGCTTGAAAAACGAGGCAGAGTCATCTCTTGTGTAAAAAGTCACAAGGTGGCAGGTCCCTGGCGTAACCCCACAGCTTAGCAGGCGCCCCTTCTCCGGCCCCTGCCGCCCGCCTCGGCCGGCCCTGGCTGCCCTCACTCCTAGAGAGCCTCGCCGGGCAAACTGTGTAATGTGTTTGGGCTTCTGCAGCTATAAAATGGGAATAAAGAATGTGGATCTTGTAGTATTACTCTAGGCCTGAGTGACATGCTGTGCATGAGACGCTTGTCCTTGTCAGAGCGCACTTGGAGGGCGACAGGCCCCCTGTCGGCGGTGTCCCTCCCGACCGCTGGGCCGGGCAGCCCGAGTGGTCTCCCCAAAGGCCAGCCAGCGCTCCTTTATCCTGGGCTTTCGTTCTCCCTCGCTCACTTTCTCTCTCTGTTTCAGTTTACAAGCCGTTCTCTTTGGCAGAGAATAAGATTTGCGGTCTCCTGTTCGCCATTTGTTTTGTTCCTCGTTCTTCACCTGTGGAGAGGCTCCGTTTTGTCCAGGGCGTCTGCCCCGAACTTCATCACCCAGGGGCCTTGTTTTGCCTGGTTCCGTTTCATATTTGTTTGTGGTAATAAACCCACTTTGTCCTTTAGAATCAATCCCACGGGCTGCATTTGGAGCCTTTCAGGTTTTGTTCTCCCCATACCTGCGTGCGCCTGCGGAGCCGAAACGAGGGCGGAAGGTGCTCTCCGTCCTGGAGCCGCAGCACCAGGCGCGCTCGGGCTGCCTTTGGAGGACGCCTGGGAGCCTGTGGGCGCGCCCGCCCGCGCCCTCCCTCTGCGGCTTTCACACACGCGGTGCACACACGCGGCGCGGGCACCCTTTCTTTGTCCTCAGTGAGTCTGTCAGCCTTCTCTCAGTTTCTCTTCTCCGTGGGAGCCCGAGTGGCCACCGTGGTCTGTGTCTGGTCAAGAGTTTTGCTTTCAGCCACGCGAGCAGAGCTCCAGCAGGTGTCTGGGGCCGGTGTGTCCTCCGAGCCGCATCCTCCTGCTGAGCTGCTTTGGTTCCTGCCTCCTTGGCTCCACCTGGCCTGGAGCCGCTCACACAAGGCTGCGCCTCTGTTCCTGCTGCGCTTCAGCCTCACCCACAGGCTCTCCAGGATGTTCTGTCCCTGTGGTTGCCAATTTTTCCACCTATGTACTCGACAAGAACATACTTTGTTCCCTCCTCGCTATTCTCCTTCTTTCGTATTCAGAACCTCTCCATCTCTGCGTTCAAGTATTGCAGTCCCATGCTGCCAGTTCCTGACAATGTACATGAGTTGTGACTGTTAACGTGAAAATACCGATTCCGTGGGACAGCGGTGTCAGTGTTTCCCATCGTTCACCCAAGCGAGGGCCACGCTGCAGGGACATCACAAACACAGCCTGAGCCACCTCTCTGCTACAAAGACCACGTTCCCGCCTACCCCCACCAAGATGGGGAGTGGGCTCCTTCCGTCAACCGAGCAAGGGCTTGGTGTAGGCCAGCTGGACAGGCACTGCCTCCTGTCATACCAGAAACAGGTGTGTTGCAGGATGCTGCCCACTGCAGCCCGCACAGCATGGCAGAGACAAAGCTCAAATGCACAAGACCATTCGCCCCTTCCTCATTCATCTCCCATGTTACAGACAGTCTGCCGCATGCCAGCTGTGGTTCTGGGCTCTGAGGGCACCGGGATGTATGAGATCCTGTCTTCATGTGCAGGAAGCTCAGAAAATTGTAGTGCACCGTGGGGAGAGTGGTGGCGCGGACAGGCATGCCTCGTTCTGGGTGCGGAGAGAATGGGGGCGTGCGCTAGCCATGAAGGGGTGATAGGCAGTGACATGTGGCTTCCTGGGATTGGTGATTCTGAGCTGAGACTTCAAAGATAAATGGGAATTAGGCAGAAGGGAGGTTGGGGAGGAGGCTGGGTGGAGGTGGGGATGGGCGTTCCAGGCGACGAGGTCTGCGTGCCGAAGGCCCAGGAGGTGCTGTCTGGGGAGGGTGAGCAGGACACAGCGCCGTGGTTGCTGTCAGGAGACAAGGAAGTAAGGCTGAAACAGGCAGGAACCTGATTATGGGGCCTTTCCCCCTCAGGAGAGCATCTGGTGCCTGCTCCCGTGGTGAGTGGGAAGGTGAACGGTGGGGAGACTGGCCAGGGGGTGGGTGCCAGGGACGAGCCTTGAGTCTGTTGTCACGTGTTGAGACACCTGCCGACATCTCGGGAAGCAGCCTGGGCCGAGGGGACGGTGGAGGCAGTCGGGACAGTGGGGTGCGTGGAGAGCACGCTCTCTTGGGCAGGGGCTGACAGCAGACACATGGGGACCTGGGGAACGGGAGCCCTGCTAGCGCTGCACAGTCCGCCGGTGCCCTCCCGTCTCTCGTGGGCCACGTCTCTGGCCTCAGCCAGGTTCCTCTGTCTGCCCGGAAGAGACTGGCCCAGCTCCCCTTCCACACGCCACCAGCCAGGCTCTGTGGTCGAGGCGCCGGGTCCCATGAAGAAAGCAGGACAGCTTGGCTGTCCCGCGACCCCACTGAGAGGACAGCTGTCAGTTACCACCCTTGGCATGTTCTCAGCGATCCTGGCTGAGTGTGGAGTTCCCTCTCAGACCACATCAGGACTCTCAGTAAGCAAAGAGGTGGTGACATTCAGGAATAAAAGGATTCCAGCGTCGTCTGGGGACAGGTGACATGCCAGGGATAAGAGTGGACAAGACTGGAGGCCTGGCCTTTCGTTCCTGGGCAGCGGTCAGAACGTGTGCCTGTGGTGTCCGGGTCGGCTCCCCCATCCACTCTCGCCTGAGCTTCCTCCCGCGTGTCACAGTGGGGGGGTCTGGCTTCCCCGTGCGTGCTGGGTCCAGGTCCTGGCGCTGCCCAGCACGGCTGTGTGACCAAGGCAAGACACTTAGCCTTCTTCAGGAATGCATACGCATGCACCTCCATCCCCTGCCACCCCACCTCGAGCCACCGCACAGCACACACATGGCACAGACTGACCTGATGGACGCTGAATGGAAGAGGCGGCTGTGTGGCCGCCATGGTCCACCCAGCTGTCCCTCTGGAGAAAGCCTTCCTGTAACTCCAGCCTCTTCCTAGGGTGCTCTGCGTGTTTTCTTTCTCTAACTGAACCCTCCACGGCCAACCTTCAGAACCGAAGGGCTGGTTCTCTCCTCGCAGGCCATGCCTGCCGCAGGGTGAAGAAGTAAGTGCTAGTGTCCCCTGCTCCCGGCTGCCTCCGCCCCCGTGCATAACGTCTTCTCCAAGCTAAGTCCCATCCCTGTGTGCTCTGTCGCTCCCTGACACTTTTTTTGTTGCCATCTGGGACCACTGTGGACGCCTCCTTCGTCCTTGGGTACTTTGGTCTCTCTGCTCAAACCTCCTATTTATGCTTCCCCACGCCACTGTCAGCAGAGCAGTAACACGGCGCCTGCTTCCACGTGGAGTAGCGGCCGCCTGCTGTGCGTGCCCTGCGCCTTCCTCCTGCACACTCCAGCGCCCCTCTGACCACCAGGTGCAGTGTCTCTGGTGCCTTCCTGCTCTTCAGGGTCTGCGTGCAGCGGCGGAGTCCAAATGCCCGCCTTGTGAAGCCACACACTCCCCCAAACCCCTCTCGCTCCCACGCGTCCATCCCTGCCTGTGAACACACTCAGGCGTTGGCATCCCTGTGTGCCTCTGGGCTCCCCCCTGGGCCCACGTCCCATCTCCCGCACAGCCCAGATTGCTTTCTCCACTGCCATTTCGACCTGGAGAGTAAGCGCCACCACGGCTTCCTCCCCGTCTGCTGCCCTGACGCCCAGCACTGCTTCTCACTGCTGCTTCCCCGCCACTCTGCACCCTTCCCATAAGCCTGAAGTGCTTGCTGTTCTCCTGCCTGCAGCCTCGACCTTCCCTGCAGCCTTCTCCCAGTGGTGTCTTTCCTCCCCCCCGCACATCGCCTTGGTGGTTTCGCGCTCACCTGTGTGCTTGTTGCCACCTTTCCACAGGAGGCTTCCCAGCACGGACCTCCTCACTTGCCCACCCTTCTCTTGGGCCGCTTTCCTGCCGGGCGGCCCCCATTCTGAGGCCAGAAACCAGACCCTTTCTTTGTAGGCCTGTCTCGGGCATTCTCCATTGAGCAGTCCCGGGAGGGTCGCTGGATGCACCCCAGCCACCCCCGTTCTCCCCTCTCCTTCCTTCTCTAATTCTCAGAGGCCTTTACCGTGTCTTGTCTAGGCTATTGCAATGGTGTCTTTTAAAAAAATCTTTGACTTTTTAATTGTGTAACAAATGCAAGATCCACATATAAATAAAACAATCTCTGAAGCTCACAGCCGTGGCTGGTGGGTAACTCGTGAACAGAGCACACGGGGTGAGATGAGTGAGCAGCAGCGGGTGCGGCGAGGCTGTCTCCCACACCGGTGGTCTCTGCTGCACGCACCCCTCCCGACAGCCCGGGGTGCGGGTCTGAACTGTGTTTCTGTTCTTTCTCCCTTTCAGCACTTTTGTAGATTTCCAGGATCTGACTTAGCCAGCTTGGAGTTGGGACATCGTGCATACTTTGACGGGCATCTTTCTAGGAGTCGGAGCTTTATCAGTGGAGCTGTGTCAGAGGGAGCTTTGCCAAAAAAGACCCCGCATGATATTCACACAGGGGCAGCTTCTCTGACACGCGAGGATCTCCCGGGGCTAAATGAGGCTTCACTTCAGACAGATCTGAGTCTGCTCACAAAATTAACTTTATCCAGGACACACCCAAAGCTCTCACAGTTTCTTTTTTTTTATTCTTTATTTAAATATTCGGTATTCTGTAGTGTTATCCATATGAGAATAATCAGATCTAAGAAATAGGCTCTGAAACAGCAACTCACGGCTAGATTTGGGGCAGGGTGGCCAGCCTGCTCCCTCCTCTCCCCTTCCCTGGACCCCTGTCCTACAGCCAGGCCATAGCTGGGGTGTCACCCTGCATCTTAGATCCTCACCCATGGAGAAGAGACTCTCTGGCAGGATCTGAGGGACATGGAGCTTCTGTAGACCCACCAGCTCCAGCCCTGCCACTGTCATTTGCCCTGGGAGGTTGTCTCCCTGCCTGGGAACTTGGGCTTATCTGGGTGGCAGGTGATGGAGACCTTACTTCAGAACTGGGCACCAGCTACCTGTGTTTAAAAGGGTTGTCATGCTGCCAGTGACAATACTGAGCTGCAAGTTGGGAAACCAGGCTGGCTTTTCTGGTTCTTCCCAGTTTCCTGGCCCGTGACGTTGCATGGGTAACGTGTGACATGTTCCAGAGGAGTAGCAGTTCTGTTAAGAGACTTGCATATTGCATTGCTTGTCCCACACCCCAGGGGCCCTGCTCTACTGGGCATGTTGGGTCCTTGATACACTTCAGTTGAATGGTGACGGGCATTTCTGCTTCCGGTCCAGCCTGGACCTGCTGCAGGTGTGATGGTGGTGGGTTTCTCATCTGTGCTGACATACGATTATCTGTCTTTCAGGAGCCCAGCAGCCGGGGCCGCCGTATTACACTGACCCGGGAGGTCCGGGGATGAATCCTGTCGGGAACACCATGGCAATGGCCTTCCAGGTCCAACCCAGCTCACCCCAGGGGAGCACGGCCTACCCACCCCCTCCTTCCTACTACAGCACGCCCCCGCCCCCCTACGAACAGGTGGTGAAGGCCAAGTAGCAGGTGCTGCGGCGTGCTGGGGGGGATGGGGCGGGCCTCCCACTGGCTTCTCCTGTCCCCATTGACGTTCGTATCTAGAGATGGCCTGATGAGCCACTGAGGGCAGATTCCTCTTTGATATCTTCAAAGCAAGCACAGCTCCCTTTCAAGTTTTCCATGGAGGACAGTATTTGAATTCACACTGCCTCTTCTGTTCCTTCTGTTTCTGATGTGATCTGTTCTCTCTGGCAGAGTATGGTGACAGTCCCCAAGGGTTGTCGTTCTTAGAGTGGCATGACCATATCCCCAGGAGAGAGACTCAGAGGAGGAGGAGGGCAGGGCTGGGAGGTGCAGGTGGCGTGGAGGAGCCAGGCCCAGGCGGGCGTCCTCCCAGCAGATGGAAGCCCCACTGCACGCAGCCGGCAGCGTGGCCGAGGCAGGTCAGCCGCCCCAGCCCATCCTCCTGTCAGTCTTCCTCTCCTCGGCGCTGCCTGAGAGACATTCAGGGCAGAGCCAGCCTCTTGACACCTGTCAAGACATTCACACCCTGCTGACGGGCTTCCCTCAGCTCCACCAGGGCAGCGCAGAGTGTGCCGCTCTCGTGGCAAGGTGATGGCCCAGAGCCAGGCTGAGCTGGACGTCTGCAGTTATCTGAAGATCACTAAGGAAAGCTATTTAAATTCAGGGGAATTCACTTCCTGCTCCAAACTGGGACACTGTGTTTTATGAGTTCTTGGTCTGACTTGGAAAACAAATGTTGCCCCCTTTTTAGTGTTCATAGAAGTGTGTAATGTCCAGTCCTTCGAGGTCAGACTGGGAGTGTATCTTCTCTGATGTCACTGCCTCTCCGGTGTTCTCAGGCCCAGAGGGCTTCTGTACCCCCCACCCCTCGAGGCAGCCCTGGTGGGGGTCTGATGGGCTCTCATAGCAGAGGGAGAGACCAGAGAGGTGCGTTTAGCAGGGAGTTCTGTTCTACCATATAGTTAGTAGTGTTGATGTGTATTTAAACCCAGGTTGAGACCTATGTATCGTGTGATACTACGAGGAAAGCTGTGTGGCCCTGGGGCCTAGAATACTGTACACGTAGTTTCGTGGAGAAGGGGGTGGGGGGCACTTATTTTTTAAATAAACTAATCGGAGCCTCTTGAGGAACTGTTACTCGTTGAACTGGAGCATCAAGACATCTCCCCCGAGAGGATGCGGAATGTCATCTATTTCCCCAGACCAGGAGGCTTGGTGTCCGCACTCTGCCTGGGCGTTTATGTGGGGTGGGGCTGAGGAACGCAGAGGGCAAAGTAACTGCTTGGACTTACGTTACTCTAAGGACGCAGAATCTGAGCGCTCCAGGGAGTTCCGAGGGAAATGCTCGGGAGCAAGAGGAGCAGCCTTGCAGGCACGGTTTGTGCACGCAGATGCCGCCACGGGCGTCTCTGGACATCCTCGTGTCACCTCTGACCTCGTGTCCCAGCGGCAGGACCTCCCCATGCTCCAGGCGTTGATTTAAATGAGGCAACAAAGCACAACTTTTGCTGTTTACAATGGAGACAACTACACGGGTCCAAAACGTTTCTCTTCTTCCAAGTCATTCATTTTGCATTTTTAACTTCAGTTTCTCCCTTTGCTGTTTTTAATGAAGAGGCACACTAAGAGCCGCCCCTGGAATTGGGGCAGACACAGCCGAAGAGGCATATAAATGTCCAGGACTAAATTTCCTTCATCTTTTTGATAGCAAATGAGCCCAAGTGACTAAATGATGGGCGGGGCTCACCGATTTTACATTCCCATGTTTGTGTCAGATACATTTTGTTGTCCCCTGAACCCACTTAGAATCCTGCCACACTGAACACTGAAACTGTATGCGGAAGTCCTGCTCCTGGGGACATTGCCGTTGTCGTTTCCTTTGTCCTGTTGGTGGGTCGCGGCAACCTCTTAGAGTGAGTCCAGCTCCTGTGTGTGGGTGTCCCGTGGAGTCGGGGTTGGGAGTAAACTTGAAGCAGACCTGCGCGTGCTCCCTGTGCAACACTTGGCTCCTTTCTCTTCTCTGTTCTCTTTTGATAGGGTCCTGTTTCCTACGTACGCCAAATAAAAATAAACTGGGCTCGTGCTTTGATTGTTTTGCTGGGGAGTGGGGAAGAGGGAAGAGATGTAGGTTCTGATGAGGAAGGATGCACAGAGGTCCCTGGTTCAGTCTTGGGCGGGGTGGGGACAGCGTGCCCCATCTCAGGAGAAACAGGAGCTAGATGTTCTCCAAGGAGATAAGGTGCTGTGGTTCACAAATTTTAAAAATCAAGCTAAGGAGAAAATTTTCCAAGGCGAGGAGAAAGATGGAAGCATTAGCAAGGTGAACACATGGGACTGGGTCTGTTTTCCATGGAGGCTTCCTGTTAAAATCCCGCTCCGCTTGGTCAGAAGCAGTGCTTCTCTCGCGGACACCACTGGGGAATAGCCCTGCTACGGTGCAGCTGCATTTTAGGTGAATCACTAATTGAGATGTTTGTAAAGAAGAGTTTTGTATTTTGCCTTCTTAGAAGGCAAAGGTCTAAATCATGGTCTTCCGTGGACCTAAGTTTGATGCACTCCAATGTGTCCTTCTGGGCGAGCCCGACAGTGCACACTGGTGTGTCGAACACTCTAAGAAGCATCTTCGTGCTGTTTAATCTAGCCCTCCTCAAACTAGACTGTGAAATCTTTTTCTTGTGTGTGTGTAGGGGTGGAGCTGGAGGTAAACACACCTTCCCTTCAAGCCTCTCTGAGGTGTGTCTGCAAGCAGAACCCATGGCTGTCGATCCATCTGAGAGATTTCTAACACATTACACCCCAGCTGGAAAGGATTCTGACCTCAGTCTTTCCTCGGGAGCTACTTGGCGCTGAGAGACATTCAGGGGAGAGCCAGCCTCTTGACACCTGTCTGTCAAGACATTCACACCCTGGTGACGGGCTTCCCTCAGCTCCACCAGGGCAGCGCAGAGTGTGCCGCTCTCATGGCAAGGTGATGGCCCAGAGCCAGGCTGAGCTGGACGTCTGCAGTTATCCTCTGCAGATTTGCCTGGCTCCTGACTGGGCTGCCAACCCTGCAGCCCTGGGCCATTTGGAGGGAGTTCTAGAATCCAAAGGCTCTGTAACGTCTTTTCCCCAAGGCCTTTCTTTTATTTAAAAAATGTTTTAGGAGGACCAGGTGCGGTGGCTCAACCTGTAATCCTAGCACTTTGGGAGGCCAAGGCAGGAGGATCACTTGAGGTCAGGAGTTTGAGACCAGCCTGAGCAAGAGTGAGAGACCCTGTCTCTACCCAAAATAGAAAAATTAGTTGGGTGTGGTGGTGCGCACCTCTAGTCCCAGCTACTCGGGAGGCCGAGGCGGGAGCCCAGAAGTTTGAGGTTGCAGTGAACTATGATCACACCACTGCAATTTAGCTGGGGTGACAGAGTGACTCTGTCTCAAAAAAAATTTTTTTTTAGTTACTCTTCACTTAATTACATATTCTAAAAAAGAAAACAGCAGTGTAATTTGTTTTATATATTGGAATACTGCCCTCAGTTTTACTTGATAGAAGGGCTGTGTTGCCAGGACAGGTTCAATAGATAATAATCCCATCTGAAGCCCTGCCATGCAAACAGGAAGTTGTCCAGCATCACAGCCACCTCCTCGGGAAGGATGCCCCGCCTGGCCAACTTCCCCAGGAAGGTGGAAGCAGGGTCATGACTTGAGATGGCAAACTGAGTGCTCACTTTTATCTATCCTTCCCAAATTTCACCGAGCCTCAAAAAATCCATATCGGCTGTCAAGAGTGGAGGGACAAAAAATGTTGAGTAATTTCTGAAATAGAAGAAGGCCGGGGATATTGATTGATGGAGGAAACAGAGAAGATGGCACAGAAGGCGGCTCAGAAGGCAGCACTATTTCTCAGAAGCCCCATGCTACAGCCAGCGAGTGCAGAGAGCAGAAGGGGCTGTGGCAGATGTCGGGGGTCCAGCCCAACTCCCCCCACCCTCTACCCAGTGTATGAAGAGCAGCTGCTGCGGGAACTAATGAGCTGAATCTCGCTGTCTCACCAAGAGGACACTCTGTGTGATAAGGCTCTGGGCAGGGGTGAGGTGGGCTGTATCAGTTAAAGTGTTCACAGGACAGAGCTCCCACGGCTTTCCTTCAGCCCCCAGGTGTTTGTCCAGGGTTGTAGGGAGATCTTGTGCAAAGTGAAACTCAGGGACCGGGAAGAGGCAGTGACCCGGTCTCCACCACAGTCCCTGTGCTTCTGTCCATATGGCTCTGTGTCCTTTTCCACAAGAGAGCAGCATGCTTTCTGAAATGCTTGCTCATAAAGCCAGAGTCTTCCACCCCTCTTGCTGTCACTGAGTAGGCGGGGAGCAGTCCCTCCATTTTGACCCTGAAGTTTTCTCCTGACTTAAGCTGCACCAGCATTTCTACCCAATCACCCATCCATTTCTCAACTAAAATGATCTTTAATAGTTTGAATAGTTTGAATTCTTATCTTACTCCATTCAGCTATAACAAAATATCATAGACTGGATGGCCTATGAACAAATTTATTTCTGTGTTAGTACATAACTTACTATAGTCGGAGGCTGGGAAGTCCAAGATCAAGGTGTCGGTTGAGTCAGTGTCTAGTGAAGGTCCCCATCCTTGTTCATAGACACCTATCTTCTTCTTGTAACTTTATTTGGCAGAAGGGGTGAGGGGTTTTTCTGGAGCCACTAATCTCATTCACAAGAGATCCCCCCCCATGACCTAATCACCTCCCAAAAGCCCCACCTTCAAACATCACATTAGGTTTCAACATATGAACTTTGGGGGAGGACATTCAGTCCATAGTAATTCTCAACTTCTAGTACTCTCTGGATGCCAAAGAAGGACAAAGTAGATGTGAGGGCAGTCCATGTGGCCGTAACTGTCCATTGCTGGTATCGTGGAAAGACCATGGGCTCTGAAGGACAACTCTGCTCCAGTCTTGAGTCTACTAATTGTTAGCTGCATGTCTTCAGGCAAACGATTTAACCTCAAGTCTCAGTTTCCCCAACTATAAAATGCAGATTACACTACCTATTGCTTACACAAGGCTTACACATAGTGGATAATCAACAAATGTTAAAAATCCTCTGCTCTGTGTCATTCCACAATTCTCTGAGCAAGATATAATGAAGCATAGTGAGAGAGGAAATGAACTCCGACCCAACCCTCAGCTCACTGTGAGGAGTCTAGGTCTGTGGTGTAGTCAGAGGGGTGTGAAGACAGGGATTTTCTTTGACACATTTTCCACGTATTCTCCATATTCTATACCATGAAGACATAAGGAAGCCAAGAGGTTTCGTGTACACCACCAGCACTCCACACATCCGCTCCCTGTGTGTTGCCCAGAAATGGGCGATGAACCAATCAAAGCTAGAAAGAGAAGCCTTGCGCAGCTATCTTTTTATCCCCACCATTTATGAAAGATGAGATCTGTGAGCATCCCAGAACAAGCCATGAACTGTAAACAATATTTTACTTTACACATTCAGAGACAGGGGCTTCAAGATGGTTGACTAGAGGTACACTTGCCTCTCCCACAAGGAGGGGCAAAAACAACAAGTAGATAATCACACATCCAACAGAGCATCTAAGAGAGGACACTGGAATTCAGTAGGGAAGTCACTGGGACCCTCCGAGGTATGGAAAGAGAAGGAAGCAAAATAGCCTGTCCAGCTGGGATTGGCTTAGAGCCAGAAGAAAGCTCCCATACAGAGAAAGGTAAGTGAGAGGTCCACATTCCCACCACAGACTCCAGCAGTCTTAGCCATGGGAGAGCCCCTTGGCCCTCATGGGCCCTGAGACTAGAATAGGAAGCTGCTTGTAGTCCACATGACCGAACTGTTCCAAGGAGAGAGTTCACGCTGGGTGCTTCTCACCCCTCGAAACCAGAGCAGCTGCAGCATGATTTTGAGAGCCCAGTCTCCTCCAGACTGCCCTGGAGCTCAACAGTCCCTGCACCTCCACATCCCTGGACCCTTGCTGACACCCCCACATCCACTGTCACAATGCTGGCTAAACCCGAAGGTATGGCTGGGTCCCCAGCACTCTAGCCCACACAGTGTCCTATACCCTGGGGAACAGGCAGTGCAGCACAATGGAGAACCTGATCCTGGAGCAAAGGGAGCCAAAGCGTGTGCTCCCCAGAGACTGAGAGCCACCTGCTTGGGGCCGCTGCTGCTGACAGAAACCCTGCCCTGCCCAGCAGTAGAGCCATCACACCTGCATAGGCCTTCAGGGGATCTGGGGAGCAGACTGTACAGGTGCCTTTCTGTGGCCTGAGGACAGGTCTTCCCCACTCATTGCCACCAGCACCGCCCATGTATGCCATCCAGGGGACTTGGGGATTTATTAGCCCCACCCATACATCTAGCATTCACATGCATTATTAGGGGGGCTGAGAACAGGTCTGCTTACTCGTTGCCACCATGAGCTCCCATGCATGTTGTCCAGGGGGCTGGTGGGTTCACCCACTACTGCTGGTGCCCATGCACACCATCTGGGGACCTGAGGACAGGTCCAGTGTATCCACCACTGCCATTGGTACCCGAGCTGGTCTAAGAGCCTGGGGATTGATCTGTCCTGCCTACCACAGTCTGCACCTGCATGCACAATCAGAGGGCCTGAGGACAAGTCCACCTACCAGTGCTAACCCTGCCAGTGCCTGTGCATGTTGTCTATGGGCCTGGGGATTAATCCATCCTGCCTGCCACTGCTGGCATGTGCGCACACCATCAGGGCCCTAATGACAGACCCAACCTGCCTGCAGCCAGTGCCCTAGCATGCCATCTGGGGAACTGATAACAGGCCCATCCAGCCTACTGGCACCTGCATACATCATCTGGGGGTCTGGGGAATCAACCAGCCCCACCTGCCACTGCCAGTGTTAACGTACTCCTCCCTGGAGCCTGAGGACAGGCCTGGTCCAGCTTATTGCCACCACTTCCACCAGCACCCACCTGCATGTGCTACTGGGGGCCCAAAGGTTGGGCCATCACCACTACTGCTATGGCTGATGCCATGCATGCTGCCTAAGGGCACAAGGACCCACTCACCCCCCTAGATCACTACTGCCACTGATGACACCTGAGCAAGCCACCTGGGGGCCCGAAGATTGGTCTGCCTAGACTTGCTACCACCAGTGCCCGTGTATGCCGCTCAAGGGCCCAATGGCCAGCACACTTGGCCCACCACTGCCACCACTGACATCTCCATCCCCAGCAAAGCCTCTCTACAGTCTCCACTAACAATTACAGCCTAAGCCACAGAGGAACTCACAAGACATTATTGATCCTAATTATAGCTGAAAAAATCCTATGGAGACTACACTACTGCACCTACTCAGAATCAAAGTCAAAGCACCCTACCAAACCAACACTAGAGATAAATCTATAGGAAAAAGTCTTTCACTATGAGAGCCAATTCATACAATTGAAAGAAGCAATTGTTACATCAGTTGAACAGATATCAACATAAGGAAACAAACATGAAAAAGCAAGGAAACATGACACCTTGAACACAATAATTCTTCAACAATAGATTTTAATGAAAAAAAATTATGAAGAATTCAAAATATTTATATTAAAGAAGCTCAGTGATATACAGAAGAACACGAGTAAACAAAGAAATAAAAAAAATAATTAATGATCTGAATGAGAAATTCAACAAAGAGATGTGGTAAAAAAGAACCGAACTGAAGAATTCAATGAATATAATAAAAAAAATATAATCAAGAGCTTCAACAATAGAATAGACCAAACAGAAGAAAGACTTTTTGAACTTGAAGACAGGTCTTTAGAAATAACCCAATCAGAAAAAAAAAAAAATGAAGAAATCCTACATGACACATAGGACACTATAAAGCTAACAAATATTCAAATTCGGGGAGTTCCAGAAGAAGAGATGAGCAAAGGCATAGAAAACTTATTTAACAAAATATGGTTGAAAATTTCTCCAGATACAGGAAGCTTAAAGGTCCCCAAATAGATTCAACCCAAAAATGTCTTCTCTAAGACAAAGTCAGAAGTCAAAGACAAAGAGAATTCTAAAAACAGCAAAAGAAAATTGTCAAGTCACATATAAGGAAACCCCCATCAGACTAACATCAGATTTCTCAGCAGAAACCTTTCAGGCCAGCAGAGAATGGGATGATATAGTCAAAGTACTAAAAGAAAAAAAAAAAAATCTAGCAGCCAAGAATATTATACCCAGCAAAGCTATCCTTCAAAAATGAAGGAGAAATAAAATTTTTCCCAGACAAGCGAAAACCAAGGGAATTCATCACCACTAGACAAATCCTACAAGAAATACTTAAGGGAGTCTTACATCTGGAAGTGAAAGGATTATATACCATTATGGAAAAACACAAAAACAAAAAACTCACTGGTCAAAGCAGACACACAAATGAGAAACTACTCAAATGTTATTATACCACTACAAAAAAACCCACAAAACAGCAATGATAATAAGAGAGGAAGAAAGGAACAAGGGATATACAAAACAACCAGAAAACAATTAACAAAATGGCAGGAATAAGTCCTCACCCTTCAAAAATAACCCTGAATACAAATGGATTAAATTTCCCTCTTAACAGATACAGACTAGCCAAATAATTTTTAAAAATGACCTAACTCTATGCTGCCTACAAGAAACTAACTTCACCTGTCAAGACACATAAGATTAAAAGTGAAGGGATAGAAAAAGATATTTCATGCAAATGGAAACAAAATGTGGGCAAAAATAACTATATGTATATTAGATAAAATAGACTTTAACTTGAAAACAGTAAAAAGAGACAAGGTAATTACATAATGAGAAAGGGGTCAGAACAGCAAAGGAGGCTGAAGCAGGAGGATCACTTGAGCCCAGGAGTTTGAGATTGCTGTGAGCTAGGCTGATGCCACTGCACTCAGGGCAATGGAGTGAGACACTGTCTCAAAAAAAAAAAAAAATTCAGCAAGAGGATATAACAATTCTAAATATATATATATACCCCTGTTGAGGGTTAGGGTTGAGACATGAGAACCCAAGGAGTGGGACAGGACTTTGCCAAAGAGCAACCTGTGGACATGTCAATTCACCGAGCAAAAGCTGCTCGACCTTGAAGGGAACATTCTACCAATCAGGATGTCTGCAAACGGACCCCACTTTGAAGCCTGAGGGCCACAGCCTGGATGTCTGCAAATGAACCCAGGCTTGTAATCCGAAGGCAGAGAGAATGATCAAAGGATGTCAGCCCAGCAGATAAGAGCAGCTTGGTATTCTAAGCCTGAGGCAATGTTCCTATCTCTCTCCTGAGTTCATGTCTCAGTAAATGAGGAACTAGATAAAGTAGAAAGAAGTACCTGGTCTCTTTGTTCCCATTTGGATTATATGCTATACTGCTGACTCACAATTTTATCTTTAACTTGCATATACTTAGCTAGTTTATTGTTACTTTGGGAGATCTTGAAACTTAAACTCATGATCTGTCCATGTAAATCGGTGACTGATAATAATTGTTTGCTGAAAGAATAAATACTCATGCAGGACTCCATGCATGGCCTCCTGGCTCACAGGAATGCTGGACGACCTCTGATTTCTCTATCACTTTAATCTATACTTTGTCTCTGTCTCCTTTATTTCCAATCTCTTGCAACATTCCTACCTGGGACCTGATTTGTTCGGAGAGTCATGAACTCCCAGCAACTGGCACAGCAAGCAGGATCCACAAGGCAGAGTGAAGAAGATTCCTGTACCATGTCGCAGAGACCCAGAGAGGGCGACGAGCTGTATTAGCCAGAAAGTGTAAGTTTAAACTCCGGGGATTTTCTCAATCAGGGTAACAAATGGGGCAGAATCAGCCAAAATTCTCTGAATATATTGAACTATTGTAAACTTTGCTGAGGAATTCTGGGGTTGTTGTCAAACAAAAAACTTTTGAGGAGCTATTTCATTTGATTGCCAAGCATTGCTATGGGTTCCCTCCTTCAGGTACGCTTAAGCTGCAGGCCATCAGAGCCTTGCGGCCCGTGCATCAAAGGGGAGAAAAGGTGCTCCTTTCCGTTTGGCAGCTATGCTCTTTAGTAACCCAAGCTCTTCACCCATTTCAAACTGACTCCGAGTATGACAGTGAAGCAGCTGACTCATGTCTAGGGCGGAGGCTATGTTAGACCCTGAACCTGGACCTGCTGTGGAGGAGGGAGTGACACATGACCTCCCAACAGAACCAGGTAGAGACAAAAAGGAACCATTAAATTCGGCTGTTGGCCCTCAATACGGGTCTATAGAAAGAATGGAAGAAACAGAACTTTTGAAAGAGAATTTCCACCTCCGCCCCTTTTCCCCCTTGGAGGCAGGGGATGAGAACGAGACTCCGGTTGGAGACTTTCCTTGTTCTAGATTTTCACCTTCGACACCTTTACTCTCTACTTCTAATTTCTCTTTAAAACAACATGCTAAGCCTAAAAGCCTACAAAACAAAAAGTTGGTTTTTGAAAAGATAAACAAAATAGATAAAACATTAGCTAAATTCACCAAAAAAAAAAAAGAAGACTTAAATAAATAAAACAGGAAACAAAAAAGGGGACATTATAACTGATACCACAGAAATACAAAGGATCATTGGAGACTATTATGAAAAACTATAACAAACTGGAAAACATAGATGAAATGTATAAATTTCTGGCTATACGCAATCTACAAAGATTTAACCAGAAGAAAGTAGACAACCTTGAACAGACTAAAACCAAATATGATTAAATCAGTAACAAAAGTCTCTCAAAAAAGAAAAGCCCAGGACCAGATGGATATACTGCTGAATTCTACCAAATTTGCAAAGAAAAAATAACACTAATTCTTCTTAAACTATTCCAAGAAATTGAAGAGCAGGGACTTCTTTCTACCTCATTCTATGAGACCAGCATTACCCTCATACCAAAACCAGACAGGGACACACACACAAAAAAAACAAAGCTACAGGCCAATATCCCTGCTGAACATAGATGCAAAAATCTTCAATAAAGTACTAGCAAAACGAATCCCACAACACATCAAAAAGGTAATACACCATGATCAAGTGGAATTTTATCCCAGGGATGCAAGAATGGTTCAACATATGTAAATCAGTAAATGTGATACATTAAATCAACAGAATGAAGGACAAAAACCATGTGATTATCTCAATAGACACAAAAAATGTTTGATAAAAGCAAACATTTCTTCTTGATAAAAACTCCAAACAAATTAGACATCAAAGGAACATACCTCAACATAATAAATGCCATATGTGACGAACTCACAGCTAACATCTGTGAATGGAGACAAGCTGAAAGAATTTCCTCTAAGAATGGGAACAAGACAAGGATGCCTACTTTCACTATGCTCTTATTCAACATAGTACTAGAAGTCCTGGCCAAAACAATCAACAAGAGAAAGAGATAAAAGGCATCCAGATTAGAAAAAAGAATGTCAAATCATCACTCTTTACAGAAGACATAATCTTATATAGACAGAAACCTGAAGACTTCACACACACACACACACACACACACACACACAAAACCTCTTGAAAGTGGCCAAAAAATTTCAGTAAAGTTGCAGGATGCAAAATCAATGTACAAAAACCAGTAGCGTTTCTATTCACCAATGATAACTAGCTGAAAAAGAAATCAAGAAAGCAATCCCATTTATAATAGCAACAAATAAAATACCTAAGAATAAATTTAACCAAGGTTAAAGACCTCTACAAAGAAAACTACAAAACACTGATGAAAGAAAGAAATTGAAGAGGATACAAACAAATGAAAAGACATCCAATGCTTGTGAATTATAAGAATTCATGTTTGTTAAAAATGATCATGCTACCCAAAGCAATCTACACATTCAGTGCAATTTCTATCAAAATACCAATGACAGTCTTCACAAAAATAGAGAAAACAATCCTAAAATTTTTATGAAACCACAGAAATAGCCCAAATAACCAAAGCAATACTGAGCAAAAAGGACAAAGCTGGATACATCACACTACCCGTCTTCAAAAGCCATAGTAGCCCAAATCACATGATCCTGGTATAAAAATGACCATATTGACCATGGAACAGAATAGAGAACCCAGCTATAAATCTACATATTTGCAGCAAACTGACTGTTGACAAAGGTGCCAGGAATATGCACTGGTGAAAGACATCCTCTTCAATGAACGGTGCTGGGAAACCAGATACAAACATGCAGAGGAACGAAACTTGACCCCTGACATTCACTATATACAAAATTAACTAAAAATGAATTAAAGACTTCAATGTAAGATCTGAAACTATGAAACTACTAGAGGAAACCTTAGGGGAAATGCTTCAGGACATTGGTCTTGGCAAAGATTTTATGGACAAAACCTCAAAAGTACAGGCAGCGAAAAAGAAAAATAGACAAATGGGATTATGTCAGACTGAAAAGCTTCTGCATTGCGAAGGAGGAGGCAGAGTCAGAGTCAGTGTCCAGAATGGGATAAAATACTTGCAAGCTATTCATCTGACAAGGGGCTAATATCTAGAACATACAAGAAACAAAATGGAAATGCTCCCATTAAAAAGTTGGCAAAGGATCTCAATAGATATCTCTCAAAAGAAGACATACAAATGGCCAACAGGTATGTAAACAGTGCTCAACATCATAGTCATCAGGGGAAATGCAAATCAAAACCACAATGAGATGTCACCTCGCCCCAGTTAAAATGGCTTCACTGTGAAAGATGCAGACCACGTATGAAGACATCATCACACTGTACCCTGATCCCACTTGAGAACTAGAGCTGAGGTCCCTGAGAGTCTTTCTTATTGCACCCCTGCCATTATCCCATATCTTGTGTTTATAATTTCCTTGCTTTTCTTTATAATTTTACCACATATGTGCTTTGTCTTGTCCACCAAAGAATCACGAGGTTCATAAATTTAGAAAGCAGATAATTGCTTCTCATAAAGGGCTGCAGCCTGCAGGCTGGCTGCCTCCGCAGACGCTGAGAGCAAGCACTTCAAAGGAGGGAAGGAGGAGACTGGAATTTATATTGACTGGGCTGGCTATGCGTACATATTCAACAGGTTATAGGAGAACCTGTGAACATTCATGGAGGAGAGGCATTCACATACAGAGTAGGCTAACGTGCATGTGACATGCATCCCATGCGCACTTTAGCATGGTGCCTAAGCATTTAAATGTCTTACAGTGAGGTGCGCTATGTCAAAAGGTGAGCAGAGGACACAAAGGCTCACAGTACCCAGCCTCAGTAGACTGGCAGAACCACTCTGTGGCCAGTGGTCCCATATCAGGAAGAAATGCTGGTTGGGGGTTGTCTCAAGACCACAAAAAGGCAGGGGCAGCGTTAGGCGGCTGGTTGAAATCACAGTGGAGCAAGTCTCTTGAAAGGGCTCATTCCTTTTCAATCCTTAGGAAAGAAATTCTAACGGCGGTTAGTAAGGGAGTGGGTATGAGGAGGTGTCTGATCTCCTGTCTTGTCCCAGCCAGGAACTCAGTTCTCAAGTTTTCTCTGAGGTCTCCTAGGCCAAGAGGTTGGGGCCTTAGGATTTTATTTTTATTTCTCAGCTTCGTTTTGAACTTTACAATATTAATATATTTTCTCCAATTTGCTTTTTTGCTTAAGTTGTTGCTAATTTTTCTCTATTATAAATAATGCTGGGCTGAGCATGCTTGTCACTATTTTTTTAATGTACATTCACATTTATTTCCTCAGAATAAAATATTAGACTTAAATTGCTGGGTCGAAGATTATGTACATGTTTTAGGGCTTTTGACACATTACCTTCAGGAGGATTATACTGATTTATTCCATCAGCCTTTGACAGCACTCTGTATTATTGGCAGTTACATGTGGAAAATTGTTATAATCACTATAATGATTTTGAATGAATTATAATGAATGATTTTAAAAAGATTATGATTTGTCATAATTATGAGTTACAATTATAATGATTTTGTCCATATATAATTGCCAATTTGAAGGAATAAAAAGCCCCGTTCTTTGTTCTTTTATTGCATGAATCCCTCACCACCTGTGGGAACCACCTTCTTGAAAGGGCTAGTGGTTGGCGAAACAGGGCTAGAAAGACTAAACTCTCCCAGAAGAGCGTTGGGGAGAAAATATGAAACGCAGTGTTAAATATGTATTTGTGAAATGTGTATGAAACATAGCACTGAATGTATGTAGCATACATATGGCGTTAGGCATGTATGTGTATGAGACACAGATTTAAGATATACATTAAATGTGGAGTCAAAAGACGTTTTCTGAAGTACACACTTCTGAAACGCGCCAGCAGGCGACCCTTCCTCTGAGTGGCCTTCAGTTCATTCTTCTGGTAGCCGCATCACGTCCCTCTGGGGGCGGCCTCTCCCCTGTTCTTAGTGTTTGAACCAGCTCCAGATCAGGCAACACTGGAGTCCTCGACACAGTTTGGACGCAGCCCAACACTGTGAAGTCGTGGCTGGTTTTCTCAAGTGCAGTGCTGGCATTGTGATTATGTGGCAGATTATTTTTAGAAGATGCCTATGGTGTGTGCAGGAGTAAAGGGTCGCAACGTCTCCAGCTTACACACAAGCAGGCATGCATGTGTGTGTGTGTGTGTGTGTGTGTGTGTGTGTGTGTGTGTGTGTGTGTGGAGACAGAGAAAGCCGAAGCAGACAGCACAAAATGTTGAGTTTTTTTCTAATCTGTTCTGTCATGCATGTTACCTCTTCCAAGAGAGAAAGTATAAAATGTACCTAATAAACCAAGTGACTTCCCAGATTTCCAGGCAGAATGTTAAAGATACTACGTGGCGTCTCCTTGATGTTTTCGGTAAAATGTGTGAGGAGAGAGAAGCTAAGGAGACTATTAACCATACTGGAGTCAGGACTTCCTGGTTTGAAAACCCCTGGCCCTCCAGAGCACACAGCGCCAGAGTGAAGAAACGGCTTCCAGGCAAAGATGATTCCAGGGCACTGTCAGGAAAAGACGGTGTAAAGACAAAGTCAAGGGTGTAGCCACGGAATCTATTATTGTTAAGTTTTGTTACGAGAAAATTCTGGGGCCAAGCCTCAGAAAACTGTTCAGATAAACAAAAGGGGTTCTGAGACGTGGAAGGGCCTCGCGCCTCCAAGGCCTGGCAGAGGCTGGTGCTGCGATGGGAGGAGCACCTGGGAGGCCTGGGGAGGGCTGAGCATGAGTTCGAGGTGGAGGGACATGTCCAGGCTCCAAGACGGCCTTCGATGAGCCCTGCCCATTTGTGCCCTGGTGCAGTCCCTTCCACACCGAGGGCAACGCCGTAGAGGTGATGCTTTACGACTTCTGATAGAAGACAGTGCAGTGTCTGCCTTGGGTTCTCCTAGGTCCTTGCTCTGGCAAATCTAGTTCCATGTCACGTGGACTCTCAAGCAGCCATGCATAGAGGTACCAGATTGGGCAGTGGCCCCCCCAAACTCATGTTCTTCCTGGATTCTTAGAATGTGACCTTATTTGGAAATAGGGTCATGCAGCTGTAACTAGTTAGGACAAGGTCACACTGGAGTAAGATGGGTCCCTAGCCCAACATGACACATGTCCTTATAAAGGAAAGGAGACACGGGCACAAAGGAGATGCCCTGTGCAGTAGAGGCAGGGTTGGAGCATGCATTTGCAAGGCGGAGAACAAGGATCGCCAGCGATGCCTGTCGTGGAGGAAAGGCATGAAGCCCGTCCTCCCCTGGGGCCTTCAGGGAGAGCATGGCCCTACTGATAACGTCAACTTCAGGCTTCTGCCCCCAGAGCTGTGAGGACAGGATTGTTACTGTGAGCCACCGCAGACCATGGCGCTTTGTTATGGCATCCCTAGAACATGGAGGCAGAGCGGGATGAGACCTGCCACCAGTGCCATCAAAGTGCCAGCCCATTGGTTGTGCCACCTTGGAAGTGGGCCAAGTTCCAGCTCCAGGTGACATTGTGACCACAAACCTATGAGTGACCAGAACTGCCCAGCTAAGTTGCTCTTAAATTTCTGTCACAGGGAAACAGAGATGTTTATTTTAACCTACTAAATGATTTGTCACACAGCAATAGATTACTAATACTGTAAGGATCTTAGGGGAAGGCCATACCTTGGAATGAATGAATTAATTAATTTTTTTATTTTTAATTTATCTACTGTAGTCTAGAGATTTGATGATGGTTTGGAGGCTTGTTCTGAGTCGTCGACATAAATCAGAGACCAACCAGGCTGAAATGGTAGGCTGGGAAAGTGGCCCGGCCTCACAAGTGGTTGGAAGATAGTCCTTCCAAACTGTGGGGCACTGAACCCAGCACCTCACCTCTGGGCCCTGTCATCTTCCTGTCACTCCCAAGACCTCACTGCCCTGCCACCTGGCCACCAGCCTGCAAGTCCTAGTGTTGGCTTCATAGGCTTTTCCAGACTAGTGGATCCCCATGGTCTCAATCTCAATTAGATCCTAGTTAGACGAAATATCAAAAAATACAAAACTACAGAGATTAGAATAATCAACTCTTAGTTCACGGCCAATCCTGTTTTATCATCTATATTCCTCTGGCTTTTCCATGTATTGTTTTTTTTTTTTTTAATTTCAGCATAATATGAGGGTACAAATGTTTAGGTTACGTGTGTTGCCCTTGCCCCCTCTCCCCCCCTCAGTCCAGGTTTCAAATATGTCCATCCCATTGCGTGGTGCACATTGCACTCTTTGTGTATGCATATACCCGTCCCCTCCTCCCTCCTCCCCCCTCCCCCCTGCCCAATATCTAATAGATGTAATTCTTATA
>CAUYSK010058875.1:0-78544 GCA_963575035.1 Avahi laniger | reverse complement strand
CAATCCTCCTGCCACAGCCTCCCGATTTGCTGGGACTACAGGCATGCATACCAATGTCTGGCTATTTTTTTCTCTCTCTATGTATTTTTAGTTGCCCATATAATTTATTTCTTTTTTTTTTTTTTTTTTTTTTTTTTTTTTTTAGTAGAGAAGGGATCTCGCTCTTGCTCAGGCTGGTCCTTGAACTCCTGACCTTGAGCGATCCACCCGCCTCGGCCTCCCGGAGTGCTAGGATTACAGGCGTGAGCTACTGCGCCCGGCCTCATAGAGTTTTTCTTAACAAATGTCACAGGTCAATTCTGCAAGGCATCTGTGCATTATTTGACTTCTTCATGTTCTTTTCTGGACTGTATGGTGACTGTGCATATAATTTCGTCATTGGTAGATGTAACAGCAAATAGAAACAGAATGGAAACAATCAGAAATGTGATCAAGTTGAAATAACTGTTTTGCCCTTCGTTCTTGGCTTGATCGGTTGGCTTCCTTAGATAGTTTTCACTAGTGTGGAGAGGAGCTAGATTCATGCTGAAACCACATGGAAAATCATTTCTATAAACTTTTTGGCTAGTGGAGTGAAATTGAAGATTTTGCAGAAGATTTGGGTCAAAACTGAATTTTATTAGAAGCTGGAGTAAGCATGTTTGCCAGAGGGCCCTTTGATAACTGGTCCTGTGGAGAAAGGGGCTGCTGGCTGCTGGCAGTCCTGCTGAGCTTTTCTAAGACCTTCCTGAAGCTTAGCTCCTGGGTTGTAAAACCTGCTGTAAGTAGTGGGGCCTGTATTGGGAATTGCTATGTGTGAGATGATCACAGGGGAAGGAGCAACTAAATTTGGGTTCTTTCAACCAATATTCTGAAGAGAAGAAAAATAAGCAGAGAGAAATTTAGTGTTTCATGGAGATAGTGTGAAAATTGCTATGTTGCTGAAGGTATTTTTTGTAGTCTATATCAGTGTATTTAAAAAATAATTTTAGGAGTTCTTGCCTTCAGATATTTTAGACTTTCAGACTGTATCACATAGGCCTTTATTTCCTATTATATCTTTTGTCATCTTTTATTTATTTATTTGTATTTGTGGGTATATATTTTTTCTAAGGTAAGCCCATGGTATTGGTATAACGTAGGAGCTCCAAAATAATGTAAAACTTAGTGGGACTCATTGCTCTTATTTACTGTTTTATTTAACTTTGTGTTGAATGCGCTTTGAACAGAAAACGATTAAAATGCTTTTCATGTAGACTTCGTGGCATTGATCCAGCCTTTTTTATGTGTTGTAGCAGAATATGTTTATTATTGGAAATGTCATTCTCAGCTTGAAGATTAGGTAACATGGCAGGCACCTATTTTTATGTTATGTAAATAAGGGAAAAAAATTATAGTCATACACAGGGGATTGATTCCAGGATCCCCGAATATACCAAAATCCACATACACTCAAGTTCCAATGTGGGCCCTGTGGAACCCACATGGAGGAAATGTTAGTCCTCCCTGGGGTTTCCATCCCAGCCATACTATTGTCAGTCCATGTTTGGATTGACACCCTCAGTGAGTGCACCTGTGCAGTTCAAACCCGTGTTGTCCAAGTGTCAGCTGCACAGTTGCATTACTCCTCTGCTCCTGTACGTTTCTCCATATTGTGTATTAGTATATGGTTTGGTGGCTTGTGTGTATAGTTCTTATCTTTCTTTAGTGAGACTGAGACAAGTAAGGTAGTGAATTATACTTGAGGTTGCAGAGGGTTGCTTTCCTTCTGGGTGGGAGAAAAGTAGAGCTGTGAAAAAGGCAACAATAGCTTACTCCCAAACCTTTCTAACTGCTTTATTTTACCGTACTTACCTCACTGTTTTGTACTTAGCAGCCCAAATTAGTTCCTGTATTTTTAAAACTAATTATTGCATGAATAGGGTCTACATAATACAAGTGAAAAGTAATTTTGAGTACCTACCGTTCTTTGTTAATATTTTACTTTTAGTTTTTGAATCCTCTGCAGTACCTTCTTGAGTGGTGCCACATGGCATTTGACAAAATGCAGTTTTCTAAAATCAGTTGCTGAACAGCTCGTTTACTTCCTGTAATTGTATAGTGCCATTATTGTGCCTCTAAATGTAACAGTTACTCAATCCGTGAAAGACTTCATGTTTATGAAATTGGGGTTACATATCAGTCTTAAATGCAGCAACTAATATTTATGTACCTATTAGGTTGTCGAAGATATTGCTGTGAACAAGATACATGGTCCCTCCCATCCCGGGTTGGGAAGGAGGGAAGACAAATACAAGCAATATTCATCTTAAGAAAATGATGAGTTGTGTGATCAAGTGTTAGTGGGGTCTCCTTTAGATTGGGTGGCCTGAGGAAGTCTCTGAGGGGGTGGTGTTTAAACTCAGAAGAGAAGACCTAGTAGTACAAAGGTCCTAAAATGGGAAACTTGGATTTTTCAGAGAATTAAAATACCCTTATTTATATACTATATGCACCAAAGTGTGCTCAGCAATGCAACTTTAACATTTTAAGATAAAAAACACAATTTTGCATACGATTTACCCAGATTCCCCAAATTTTAATATCTTTTTCCATTTGCTTTATTCTCTCTATATGTACATACTGGTTTTTTCTGAAATATTTTGAGTGTAAATTGCAGACATAGTGACATTTACTCCTAAAATTTTTTTCCAGTCTGTTAGTATTAGATCATATGTGTATATATCCTTTAAAAAAGATATTCCCTTGTAGAACTACGTTAAAATGATAAAATCAGGAAATTAGTATTGATGCAATCTGTAGGCTTTATTCAAATTTTGCTAGCTATCCTGTTGATGTTCTTCATGGTAAAACAGAAAAATTTCTGGTCCAGGATCCAGTCTAGGACAGCACAGTGCATTTAGTTGCCTTCTGTCTTTAGTCTCCTTCAGTCTGGAGCAGTTTATCAGTCTGTCTTTGTTGTTAATGGCCTTGGCAGTTTTGAAGTGTATGGAGTTTTTATGTTGTAGAATGCCCTTCAATATCAGTCTGAGGAGTCTCTCATGATTTGGTTCAGGTTATATTTTTTGGCAGGAATATCATAAAGTGATGATAACTGGCTGGGTGCGGTGGCTCACGCCTGTAATCCCAACACTCTGGGAGGCCGAGGCAGGAGGATCGCTTGAGCTCAGGAGTTTGAGACCAGCCTGAGCAAGAGTGAGACCCTGTCTCTACTAAAAATAGAAAGAAATTGGCCAAACAACTAAAAATAGAAAAAAATTAGCCGGGCTTGGTGGCGCATGCCTGTAGTCCCAGCTACCTGGGAGGCTGAGGCGGGAGGATTGCTTGAGCCCAGGAGTTCGAGGTTGCTGTCGACTAGCCTGACGCCACAGCACTCTAGCCTGGGCAAAAGAGTGAGACTCTGTCTCAAATAAAAAATAAAAAAAAAAAAATGATGGTAACTGACATCAGTATATCCTGTTAGAGGGCTCGTGATACAAGTTTGTACCATTACTGGTGATGTTAATGTTGATTACTTTGTTAAGGAAAATGGTTTTTGCCATTTGTTTCTCCTTGTAACCTTACTCTTCCCCCTCCCCCAAATTGATAAATATTTTGGGGGATATACTCTGAGACTATTAAATATCCTTTTTTTAAATCAGACTTTCATTCACTAGTATTAGAATCTATCAGTTTTTCCCTGTCCTGAAACAATTATAGTGGCACGTTATTCATCAGACCTCTTTGCTAAGGAAAAACTAATATAGGTGATATAAGGGTTATTTCTAAGTTTTTGTCCTCACTGAATCCCAGGGGAATTTTGCTGTTTTCATTTAGGTTGCTTTGGGGTTTGGGAGTGGAGGTACTCTTAATCTCTCTGGGAATACACCCTGGTCCAGGGGCACAGAGGCATCGCTTGTAAGCATCAGTCCCTGAGCCATGTAAGGCCCAGAGGTCCCCAGCTCTGTGTGTGGCCTGAATGAGTCTCTGGACACGGGAGCAGCACCATCCATATTGTTGAACTAGTCTCGAGCATTCAGGAACTTTAGAACTAGCCAGATCCTTAAAGTTCTTTCGTGTCATGACCCAGAGTCGGCAATGATAAAAATTCAAGTTTACACAGTTTCTGGCACAGCTGGCTTTCATCAAAGCTCTCCCCACTCTCATCTCCTTGGAATGGGGGAGAGGATTGCTTTTTATCACCTTAGATTAGGCTCACCTCCCTGTTTCTTTCCCTTTAGGTTACACATGCTGGGGTCCAGGCGCATGTCTGCAGTTAGGATCTGTTCCACTAGGCAGTTGGTTACTCTTGAGTTTTGACATTTTTGAAAGGTAACGGGGCAACTTTCCTTTCTGGCTGTCAGTGTAAAAGATGTTAATGTTACTTAATTAAAACGTGAGCAGTCATTCAACATAGACGTAGTACAGAGTCCCAGTCCTAGGAGAAAAGGTATGATGTTTACCATAGCACTGGTTTGTTCATTATGATAATCTTCAGGAATATTGAACTTGGCTTTCTTAATTAAAAGTCTCTGGATCTTTTATTCTACGCCGTTAGATCAATCTGTTTGTTCCAGCTAACAATGTAGGGAAATGATATATACACAAAATAATGTTAATGGTAGCATTACTAGCCAGGTGAGTAGGAAAAACAATTTTTTTATCTTGGTAAAATTTCTGGGGAAGGTGGGTTAGGTTAAAAAAAAATCCTGATGACATTTGGCTCATTTGTGGTTAATACTTGGGGGCAGCTGCTACTCTTCAGTGACAGATATGTGTAGTTGATACTGACTTTTTTCAGGTAACTTGGAGGAATTCTTCCATTTTTTGGCCTTTCCTTTTCTGTTTTATCTTTCTTGCACATTTTGCTCGCTTCCCAAGTATTTTAGGCATTTCTTAGCAGAATCACACCTTTAAAATTTGCCACTATTTTCATAATATTTAATAACCGTTAATGCCATTTGTCAGACATATGCCCTTGAAATAAATTCTCTCATGTCACAGTGGGTACACATGAACCCAGTTAAGTTTTCTACTTTTTTCGGGGCGGAGCGGGGAGACAAGAATTCTTTATATAAACAAAAAGAAAATATTCTTTAGAAAAAATTCATAAACCATACATTTCACTCATTTAAAGCAGGGGTCCCCAACCTATGGTAAGTTGTATAATTATTTCATTATATATTACAATGTAATAATAACAGAAATAAAATACACAATGTAATGCACATGAATCATCCTGAAACAATTCCACTCCCCCAATATGTGCAAAAATCATCTTTCCTGAAAACAGTTCCTAGTGCCAAAAAGGTTGAGGGCCGCTGATTTAAAGTATATAATTCAGTGGTTTTTAGTGTGTTTATAGAGTTGTGCAACCATCACCACAATCAATTTTAGAACATTTTCATCACCTCAAAAGGAAACCATGTACCCTCTAACTTTCATTCCCATAATTCTTCCATTCTTCTACTCTAACCCTAAGCAACCAGTAATTTAATCTACTTTCTATCTCTATAGATTTTTTTTATTCTGGACATTTCCAGTAAACGGAATCATATAATATGTGGTCTTTTGTGACTGGCTTCTTTCTCTTAGCCTAATGTTTAAAACATTCATCCATGTAGCATGTATCACTACTTCATTCTTTTTTGTGGCCAAATAATACTCCATTGCATGAACATACTGCATTTTTTTTAAAGTTAAAGGTTTTAAGTTTAAATTGAACTGTTAAGTCAGCTATATACATGATAAAAAACAAGATAATATAAACTATTCAAAATAATATAAACTGTACCTTTACAAGTTTTTTATGTGTTGATTTTATTGCTTTGTTTTTTAGTGGAGATATGTCATTTATTGACAAAGTTTTATTGAATCAAGTGTTAGGAGTGAGAAAGTTCAGGATAAGGGCAACTTGGACATTGTTTTGCTTAAATATAGTTCCTTTTAGTATTCAATCATTGTGATTATTTTAGTTCGGTTCATCAAGTATACTTAATAGTGATTCAGCTGTGGAAAACCGTCCACAAAAGTGAAGAAAAACTGGTAGTCTTAGTGATTCTGTGCCTAAGACAGCTGTTTAAAATGATAAAAGAAGAAAGATTTTTTTTTTACCCACTTGAAAGGTATGGGGAGTTCCTCATTTACACAGAAATGGCCACTTCTGTAGCCATAGGAACTCCTTTATTCTTCTCATCCCATCGTCTAGTTTTTGTCCCTTATTAGACCTCTAAATCATGGTTGTTTTGGGCATTCAGTTTGGGATGTTTTTTAAATTTTTTTTTAATTTTAGTAAAATACACATAACATACAATTTACCATCTTAACCAATTTTAATTGTTCAGTTCACTGGTATTAAGTGCATTCATATTATGAATGTAGCCGTCATCACTATTCATCTTCAGAACTTCATTTGCAAAACTGAAACTCTTTAAACAGTAACCCCTTTTTTCCCCCCTCCCCTTAGTGTCTGGCAACCATGATTCTACTTTCTCACCTGAATTTGTCTATTCTAGGTTCCTCTAGGTACATTTTGTGACTGACTCATTCTGCTAAGCGTACGGAATGTCCACAGGGCTCGTCCATGTAACGTGTCAGAATTTCTTTCCTTTTTAAGACTGAATAGTAATCCACTGTATGCATATGCCACGTTTTGTTTATCCTTTCATCTTTCAACGAGTATATGGATTGCTTCCGCCTCTTGGCTGTTGTGAATAATGCTGTATGAACATGAGTTGTATAAATTCCTCTTTGAGACCTTGCTTTCAGTTCCACATATGGACAGTACGCTCAGAACCTGAATTGCTTGACATATGATCATTGCATTTTTTTTTTTTTGAGGAACTGCCATGTTGTTATCCAAAGCAGCTCCACGGTTTTACGTTTCCACCAGTGCACAAGGCTGTGCTCCACATCCTCCCAACACTTTCTGTTTTGCTTTGTTTTCATATTGATAATAGCAATCCTAAATGGGTGTGGGGTGGGATTTCATTGTGGTTTTGTTTTGTATTTCCCTAGTGATCAGTGATGTTTAATATCTTTTCATGTGCTTATTGGCTATTTGTATATCTTCTTTGGAGAAATATCTATTCAGGTTCTTTGCCATTTTTGAATCAGGTTGCTTATTTGTTGAGTTTTTGGAATTCTTTATGTATTCCAGATGTTACTCTGTGATCAGGTACATGATTTGCAGATATTTTCTCCCATTATATGGATAGCCTTTTTACTCTGTCAGTAGTGTCTTCTGATACACAAAATTTCTAATTTTCATAAAGTCCAGTTTGCCTGTTTTTGTTTTTATGCCATTGGTGTCATATCCAAGAAATCATTGCCAAATCCACATTGACAGATCCACTATTGCCCTATGATTTCTTCTAACAGTTTTATAGTTTTAGCTCTTAAGCTTAGGTCTTTGATCCTCAGTTTAGGATTTTAACGAAGAGAAAGTGGAGAGGTGCTAAACAAAGTTTTCACTTCTTGCTTTTTCTCATGCTTGTTCCGTTTTCGTCATTGATCAAAATCCTGGTATTAAAAACAGTTTTAATGGTGCCTTCAACTTACTTTGCAGTTTCTTTCTTTCTGGTTCTCAGTTCATTTAACAGTAGTGGGCTATGATGTCATGGTGTTTGCTCTACCTGATTTTAAAAGATGCAGACTTACAATGTAACCTGCCAGTGTTAAACTGTCAAATATTTCAAATATTATACAAGCAGAATTGAATCCTTTTCTAGCCTTCGAAGTCACTAACTGGGTAGGTAATTGTGTCAGCAGGGACCAGCAAATTGGGTGCCCTTGATGGGAATGTTGATGCAGCTTGACACAATGGTAATATTGTTTGGGTAATGAGTATAGGATGAAGAAGTTGAAAGACGTCTAATTGTGTAGGACATAGGTATTATTTTTTGCCTTTTTTTTTTTTTTTTTAAGGATTTGGACATGGCAGAGGGAGAGGGACAGGAAGGTTCTCAACCCAAGGCATGGGGTAAGTCACAGCCATCCTATTTTTGTAGTTATTTTCTTCCCTAGTTGTTTATTCTAGCTTCCCTTATTCTATCTTATACCTAATTTACTTATCCTGGTGGGTCAGATGTTTTCTACACTTAAAAAGATTTTACTAACAAGCGAAATAGCCTAAATAAAATTGATCTTTCAGTAGGCTTTAGAGCAGGGTTTTTAGCCTTAGCGTTAACATTTTGGATTTAATAATACTTTATAAGGGTGGTGGGATGCCCTGTGCATTGTAGGATGTTTAGCAACATCCTTCTTCTCTCCTACTAGGTTCCAATAGCACCTCATCTGATAGTGTAACAATCAAAATGCTTACAGATTTAGCTAAATGTTCCCTGAGGTGGGGGGTGCATAATCACTACATAATAGCTGTGTTGGTAAATCCAGCTGTGAAAACCACTGCCTAATAACTGGGTTGGTAAATCCAGCAGTTTACTCTGAATACTAAGTAAATGCAATGCTTATTTATGTAAAAGTGGTAATTTTTTCCTGATCTGTAATAGTGAATGATGAACATATTACATAGTTGCTCAAATCAGTAGTTTATTCCTTGTTTCTGGGTGTTCTTTTACTTTTTGTTTGCTTCTAAAATACTAGCTCTGCCTGGATTTTTAGAAAAAGTTTTTAAAACATCTTAAGGAAGCCATATGTAGTGAAGGAAGGAAGGGAATTGACTCAAGGAAAATCCCTTTGTTGCTCTCTAGCTTCAGGGCAGCACTCTTAGAGTCGGTGCCTGCTAGAGAGGATGGAGCCTCCTACCATTTCCATTTTCTGCCTCAGCTTCCGGTGGAAAAAGGAGGGATGAAAACACAGAGAAAACTGGCAGGAACACGTAAAGATAGAGGCCTAACCCATTAGCTTTAAACTGTTTTGTGGATTTTTTTGTTTGCTTCATATTTGCTTTTGAAACTTTTACAGGTAGCCTTTATTTTGGCCCATATTAGACCTCTGAATCATGATTCCTTATTAGTGCTTAGTTCAGGATTTTAATGAAAAGAGAGGTGCTGAACAAAATACTTTCTTCTTATCTATATCCAATGTTTCTCTACATAAATGAACATGTAATTCTTTTGTAAAAGGTTCAAAGCCAAACTTGGATTCTGACTTGGAAAGAAAAAGCTTGTTGCCTATTTGTGCCTTAGTTTTTTATTAGAGCCCTTATCTTGCCTTGGAAGAGTCTAGGTTTCCACATCCGCTTTAGGATGCAGAGGACAGTATTTTAGGAAAATGAGGCCATCATACAAAAGAGTATGAAATGTCCCTAGTCAACCTATGGCTTTTCAGATCTGCATCCCGATGTAAGGGAAGAAAAGTAAAGTCTTTTACAGTGACTACTAGAAGGGACTGTGCTTGTTTGGAGGAATATCATATACAGCTAATTTTGTGACTTCGGTGCTGCTTCATTCGTCTTTATTCTTTCTGTATTTCAAACCCCAGTACATTTAATCCTGCGGACTATTCAGATTTGACATCTACAAATGGGTGCGGCACAAAACTGGTGGTTTCAGAAGCTGCGCAGAATGGTGCCGCTGAGGGAACTGCTGGTAAGTGTTCTGTTTTTTCAGAGATGGATTTTAAATGTTTGAGCTATTCAGAGTTTTATGTTGTCATACAAAAGATTAAGTAGATGGAGAACAAAGAAAAACAGACTACTGTCCTACCTCCAAAACTCTTAGTTGATTTTTACCTCCAAAGTCTCATTTACAAACATTATTGACGACAAAGCATTTGATTTTCCTTGTGCAATCTGAGATAGGGGCTGTATAAGGTAATCTGCATGAATCACAAATCCACACGCTCCATTTACAGTGTTCGCAGATACATAGAATTTCATAGGAGAAGACTTTTTACAGAAAATACTTACCGTTACTAACGGTGGATGCTAACATTTCGCCAGATAATTAATGTAAGGTGATGGGGTAGACAATGAATGTGTTTGAGTAACATTGTTTCTGCAGGTTTTTCTTTTTTCCCCAAAACAAGGTGCTCCTGTTTTGGGATCCTTTATTTTCTGAAATTCATGGGTAAATATTTGTTGTTTATTTATGTAGTTATTCAGAGGATTTATTCATGCTTATATAAACTAGCTATTGGGATTATATTTATAAAACCATAATTTATTTTTTAAAATTTTGTTCTTTTTTTTTTATTTCAGCATATTATGGGGGTATGGATGTTTAGGTTACGTATGTTGCCCTTGCCCCCCCCCCACCCCCCCATTGTTCTGTTTTTTAGACAGGGTCTCTTGCTCTGTTGCCCAGCCTAGGGTGTGGTGCCGTCATCATAGCTCACAGCAACCTCAAACTCCTGGGCTCAAGTGATCTTCCTGCCTCATGCTCCCAAGTAGCTGGGACCATAGGCATGTGCCACCATGCCTGGCTTGGCTTTTTTTTCTTTCTTTCTTTTTTTTTTGTGTAGAGACAGAGTCTTGCTCTTGCTCAGGCTAGTCTTGAACTCCTTCCTGGCCTCAAGCAATCCTCCCACCTCAGCCTCCCAAAGTGCTAGGATTATAGGCATGAGCCACCATGCCTGGCTATAAAACCATAATTTAATACACTGAAATATATCCCATAATATAGAAATATAGATCAATAAATTGTAAAAAAAAGCAAACATCCATATAACATCAGCACTGTCGCAGAATCACAATTAATGGACTAGAAATAGAGAAACTGTAGAGAGGATCAGCAGAAGTTAGAAGTAGTCCCTGAGTAGGACTACTCAGTCTTTGAACTGCTTTCCCATCAGGAATATATAAGAGTTCCTGTTATTCCATAGTCCTCACCAGCACTTGGTATTTTCAGTTTTCTTTTAAAACCACTTAATAGATGAATGGGTCAGACAGGGTGTCTCATGCCCGTAATCCTGACACTTTATGGAGCTGAAGCGGGAAGATCTCTTAAGATCAGGAATTCAAGACCAGCCTTTATCAGGAGGGAGACCCCATCTCTACAAAAAAATAGAAAAATTAGCCAGGTATGGTGGTGCATGCCTGTAGTCCCAGCTATCCTTATGCATTATATGGGAAAAACATATGAACATATAAATTCTGTTAAATGGGTATTATTCACCCATTTAATAGAATTAAGCAGAAAATTCATATTATTTCAATAAAGAAAGGCATTTAACAAAATATAATATCCATTCTTGATTTTAAAAAATATTTGGTAATCCAGAATATAAGGAAATTTTCTTTTTCTTTCTTTTTTTTTTTTTTGAGACAGAATCTCACTGTGTTGCCCTGGCTAGAGTGCCGTGGCATCAGCCTAGCTCACAGCAACCTCAAACTGCTGGGCTCAAGGGATCCTCCTGCCTCAGCTTCCCGAGTAGCTGGAACTAGAGGCATGTGCCACCATGCCCGGCTAATTTTTTCTATGTATTTTTAGTTGTCCAATTAATTTCTTTCTAATTTTAGTAGAGACGGGTCTCGCTCTTGCTCAGGCTGGTTTCGAACTCCTGAGCTCAAACAATCCACCCACCTCGGCCTCCCAGAGAGCTAGGATTACAGGCGTGAGCCACCGCGCCCGGCCAGGAAATTTTCTTAATCAGCTCAAGGGTATCTATGTAACTTACAGCAAATACTACGGTTAACGGTGATATATTGAATATTTTACCTCCGAAACAAGATAAAGGTGCTTGCTGTCACTGCATTTATTCACCACAATACTGGAGGTCCTAATCAGTGCAACAAGGAAAAAAAAAAAGTCATCAAGGTTGGAAAGGGAGAAAAAACTTTTGCCTTTTTTTTGTGATGCTATAAAAGAATTTATAGACCAATAATTAGAATTGATGAGATAGCTTAACAAGGTGCTAGATACAAGTTCCATGAACAGATGTGTTCCTATAAACCATCAATAAACAGAAAATGGAAAAGAGTTGATAGTGGCTTCAGAAAACACCAAATGCCTAGGAATAATAAGTCTTATGATATAAAAGATTAACAGACTTCTAGCTAGAAAAATACAAAAGCATATTGATAGAAATTTAAGAAGACATAACAAATCAAGGGTGGTAACATTTTAATATATTTTAAATTTCAATGTTGTGAAGTTTAGTGTTTACTGACTCAGTCTTTGAATTTATTAATCCAAAGTAGTCCATCACATGAAAACCGTCCCCACTCATGTTTTTAAGAAATTGGGTTTATTGAGATGTAATTTATGTATAATAAAATTCACCCCTTTTTAGGGGTACTAGAGATGAATTCCAACAAATGAATATCAGATTGTAACCATCATTAAAATAAAGGTATGGCATTTCTGTACTAGAAATGAACAATTGCTAATTAGAAAGAGTAAAAATCCCAGTACCTTTTATAGCAATACAAAAACTAAAATATCTAGGTATGTCTCTGACAGTATATTTGCAAGATTTGTATGTTGAATATTATGCAACCAGGTAAGAAATATCAAAGAAGACTCAAAAGGGGGGTACATAATCACAGTTCATGAATTGGAAGACTTGATGTTGAAATGTCATTCCTTTTCAAATTGATCCATAGCTTCAGCACAATTTCAGTCAAAATCTTGTATTTTTGACAACTCGATTCTGAAAATGTTTATATAAAAGGATGCCAGGCACAGTGACATGCCTATAGTCTCAGCTACTCAAGAGGTAGAGGCAGGAGGATACCTTGAGCCCAAGAGTTTGAGTGTAGCTTGGGCATCTTAAAAAGACAAAATAATAAAATAAAACATAAAGAAACTAAAATAGGGCCGGGCGCGGTGGCTCACGCCTGTAATCCCAGCATTTTGGGAGGCCGAAGCGGGCGGATTGCTTGAGCTCAGGAGTTTAATACCAGCCTGAGCAAGAGCGAGACCCCGTCTGTACTAAAAATAGAAATTAATCGGACAACTAAAAATATATAGAAAAAAATTAGCCGGGCATGGTGGAGCATGCCTGTAGTCCCAGCTACTCAGGAGGCTGAGGCAGTAGGATCACTTGAGCCCAGGAGTTTGAGGTTGCTGTGAGCTAGGCTGATGCCATGACACTAGATCTAGCCTGGGCAAAAAAAGTGAGATTCTGTCTAAAAAAAAAAAAAAAAAATAACAGAATAATTTTGAAAAGGACAACAAAGTTCCGTGACTCAACACTCCCTGATTTGAAGAACTTACTCTAAAACTGCAGTAATGAAGACTACGTGGAATTGGCAAAAGCTGTTACTGAAACAGATCAGTAACAAAGTCTAGAAATAAACACAGGCTAATTGATTTTGTTTTCTTTCTTTTTTTTCCCCCCAACTACTCCTATAGATAATAGGCTAATCGATTTTGGCAAAGGTTATGTAGTAAATCAATATACTATGCTGTATATAGAAAAACAACTCCAAGTTGATAATAGACCTAAATGTGCAACCGCCAAGTACAATTTACAAAAAAGTTATAGTGAAAAATCTTTGTGACTTTAGGTTAGGCAAAGATTCCTCATATAGGACCCAATAAATAGGAGTCATAAAAGAAAAACTTGACAGAGTAGATTTTATGAAAAGTTATAAAATTCTGCTCTTCTGAAGACAATGATGAAATGAAAGGACAGGCCACAGTCTGGGATAAAATATTTATAAAACCTATATTTGATAAAGAACTTGCATACAAAATATATAAATATAAATGAAATTTTATGTAATGTTTGTTTTGCCAAAATAAAAAAATGGCATAGAGCTATACACATTAAACGTGTCAGTTCTCTGGCTTGTGAGATATAACCATTGGGGGAGAGTTAAGGGTAACTTCCTGTGAATCTATAATTATGTCAACATAAAAAGTTAATAAAATTGAGTAAAAGACTTGAACAGATGCTTCACCAAGGAAGACATATGGATAGCCAGTGAGCTCATAAAAATGAACTCATCATCATTAGTACTGGTGAAATACAAATTAAAACCACAGTAAATTACCACCATTCATCAATTTTTTTGTTGTTAAATTTGAGAAAGGGTCTTGCTCTGTCTCCTGGGCTAGAGTGCATTGGCATCATCATAGCTCACCGTAACCTCAAACTCCTGGGCTCAAGTGATCCTCTTACCTGGGCCTCCAGCTCCTGAGTAGCTGGGACTAAAGACATGTGCCACCATGCCTGGCTAATTTTTCTGTTTTTTTGTAGAGACGGATTCTTGCTCTTGCTCAGGCTGGTCTGGAACTCCTGGCCGCAAGCGATCCTCCTGGCCTCCCAAAGTGATTATAGGTGGGAGCCACTACACCGGGCCCATTCATTTATTAAAATGGCTGTAAAAGAGAACTGACAATACAGAGTGCAGAATTTTGAATTAGTCATTTAGCTACTTTTTTTTCCTGATTATTCCCCTTCTCACTTTTCCCCTTCTCCTTTCTTTCTCATCTCCTCCCACTCCATTCTTTTATTATCATAAAATAGCAGATTTGATGCTGAAAAACATTTTGACAGACAAAACAAGTTTGTGGTAGAATACAGTTAAAAGGTGTCGCCAGCCGATGGAGTCGTGTTATCTTGTTGGTGAGACAGTTCTACATCCAGTGCTCAGCCTTATAGGCTCAGAAACCTGACTTTTGACAGTATAATCATAAAAAATCCGTTCCCAGTGTGAGGAAAACTCACATCAACCAAAGTAGACAGACTGGTGTATGCTTAGAATGCTAATGTATAAATTTGCTAAAAAATACTACTTGTCAAACAAACTGGAATATGCCGTGTTCTCTTTGACAAGTAGGAAAGGAGGCTTGGTAAACTTGGGAATGAGAATGAGTATAGTTGATGTAATTTGAGTGTCCAAGAGCCATCAGGCATAAGATTTATAGCTTGAGTCACAGTGGCCTGTCATACTATAGATTTCAGTAAGTTTCCCTCTCTTTGGACAGTTTACACAGCATATTCTTAGCTTCTGTTTCATTTGCTGACCAGTTTCTCCTTTGTTGAATACTTTCACTGTTTTGATATGTTAAACCCTTACATTTACACTGCTCCACAGAACTGGCATCAAATGCTCACAGCGTAGTTCAGAATTTGTCAAACAAAAGTTCTTATAGACTCAAAGATATGAATGTTTTACTTTAAAATAAAAACTTATTTAGTTAAAAATCTTTAAAATGTTTATAATAGCTTCCATTTTTATCAAGGCTAGCTAATAAAAATTTACCCGATAATGTTTCTAAACTATATATTTACAACCACTTGATAATCTAGTTTTCAGCTTTTGCTAATACGAGTGTTTTATTGATTGGCCTTCATGGTGCCACAGAATTTTCATCATTTTCCTATTTCCTAAGTGGCCTTCTTTTATCTGCTTTCATTAGAGGACTAACATCAAGTTAAACTAAACATAAAGCACTCAGCTCAAATTTATTGTTTTAATCTGAAAGTAATTTAATGTTGAAATTGTCCCATATTTTGGGATGTATGTTCCAAAATAGGATGAGGACTTGAGCGTGTACACTTCTATATTTAATGTCTGGCATTTTAATAGTTTGTGTATGTATGGCAGGTCCCTGCAACAACTCGGCCCTTGTTCCTGACATGGGAGTTTTCCCTGTATTTCCTGACATACCACTCTGTCATGTTGCATTTCTGCTTATAACTGTCTTTATTGGCTTGTTTTGTGTAGACTACATAAGTGACTCCTGCCTGCTCTTAAATATACTCCGATTCTCACCCTATTATGCATGTCCAAATTTGTGTTTAATTGTTTTCAGAATACCACTCTCTAGGTGGTAGACCAGTCTTTTATATATTATGTATTAGAAGGCATGTTTTATCTTAATACTGTTAACTGTAAACATAATGGTTAGGATGCTAAAATTTATGGTTTTGCCATAAATTTATGTCTATTTTAATATAATTTTAAAAATTAGAAGAAAATGTGTATTTCAAATTTTAGAAAACTTTTAATGTTTCATATATAATAAATTTGTGTGACGCCTCATCGTTTTTCTCCCGGAAATATTTCTTCTTTACATCCCTGTCTGATAAGCTCTTTTCCTTCAAGGTTTTTGGTGTGCCTCATCTTTTTTTTTTTCCTTTTTGTATTTTAGCACCAGGAAGAAAGAGGCAGATCTTTTTATTTTTAATTTTTTAATTTTTATTTTTTTTGAGACTGAGTCTCACTCTGTTTCCCTGGCCATGGTACAGTGGTGTCGTCACAGCTTACTGCAGCCTCAAACTCCTGCACTCAAGTGATCCTCTTGCCTCAGCCTCCCAAGTAGCTGTGACAACAGGGGCGTGCCACCATACTTGGCTAATTTTTCTATTTTTGTATAGACAGGGTCTCTCTCTTGCTCAGGCTGGTCTTGAACTCTGACCTTAAGCAGTTCTCCTGCCTGGGCCTCCCAGTGTGCTAGGATTACAGGTATGAGCCACTGGGCCTGACCTGGTGTGCTTCATCTTACCCGTGAAGGTTTTTCTCTTAACCATTATGGCTTTCATTAACTTTTTCATCCTCCAAAATTTCTAATGTATTAACTACCTTTGGGTAATTTATCACTTAATCACATGCAAAAATTTTAAGTATCTTTCCAATGATACTTAGCATCATGCTTAACATATACATGGGCTTTAAAGCCAGTATCGATTAGTTGGTGATTTTTGATGAACTGTTTCTGTAGAAAATCCCAGCATAAATTGTTTCCTATTATAATCTTACATGTCTCAAAGGTGCATGTTTTAGGATTCATTTTTGAGCCCATGAAATTGTTTTCTTTTTCTTGGTTAGAATCTTCTCAAAATTGCTTAGGTTCAGCCTTAGCTTTTGAGTAGAAGTTGCAAATCTTTAGATTGGAGTACTAACTTCTGTGATGAATATGAGTACAGGGTAGGGCCGATGGGGTGGCAGTAAGACACTGTACTGTAAGACATCTTTTGCAGGAGTCCAGTTATGAGCATATAAAACTATACTTAGTGAAATTATACTTAGAGAAAAGACTAAAAGGGAATATATTAAAAGATTGAAGATTTCGTATTAATACTTTAAAGAAAGTCATACTGTAGAAGAATGATAAGAGTGAAGTGGAGGTGGATGGATCACCTTAGATTCATTTAGCTTTGCGTACAATGTGTTTTCTAGGGGCCTTGAGCAGGGGTCTAGACAACAAGCTTCGAGTACTGATTTTCTACTGGTCCTAGTTGCAGCTTGTGTTTTGCATTTGAACTATTACTTCTTTCTACCTTTGTTTAAGAAAATATCTTAATTCAAAGAGATGTTATAAAGGTACATAAATTTATATTTGTTTTATGACATTTCTGAAGAAATTATGGAAACCATTTAAAGGTATGATGAGTGAGTCAACACAAAGGATCAGATTGTTAAATATTGAAATTTTTCTTAATATCAAATTTTACTAATAATTCAAGGATACTAGCAATCAGGAGGCACAGAAGAAGCAGGGAGAGGGTCTGGGATCTCCATTACCTCTACCCATGGTTTTCCTTCCTGCAACACATGCAGTCTGTGGTTCAGAGTAATACAGGTGAGGTCTACAGGTGACACGTCAGTTTCTCACACAGCAGGACATGTTTTCAGTTTTGAGACATCTTCATTTATACCCAGATATTAGCATAACTTACATAACATGTTACAGAGCGCCAACCCAGTCCTAAATCAGGGACATGCTGTGACAGCCATTCCATAGATAAGGACTCTCTTCCGAGGAAACAACCATCATTTATGAGCAAGCTGGTTGCTAGGTTAACATGATTCTAAGGAAGTTAGACCTGGTTACCTGCCTTCTTTTTTCTCAGGACTGTGCCCTCCCCATTTTCCCTTTTCCCAGTATACACAGAAACTTTTGGAGAGGAATGGGATTTTGCATATCAGATGCTTAAGTCCTTTCTTCCAATGACTGAAAACACATCCAGAATCCCAGAATTCTGGAGGTGGTTATCCTTAATGTCTTTAAAAACATTTTCTATGGGTATGTGTTTTTAAGTATGCTTTAAAATATGGGCTTGTACTTATACAGGATTTGAACATTCTGAGTTAACATTTTTGAATACCACTACTTTGCTTTAAAGCAGGAGTCCCCAACCTATGTTGAGTTGTATAATTATTTCATTATATATTACAGTGTAATAATAATAGAAATAAAGTGCACAATACATGTAATGTGCTGAATCATCTCAAAACCTTCATCCCCACCTCCCAGTCCATGGAAAAATCATCTTCCATCAAAATAGTCCCTTGTGCCAAAACGGTTGGGGACTGCTGCTTTAAAGCACTTAAATGTTCTGCTGGTCATTATTCTGTAAGAACTATTATAGTACATCCTCTGTACCTGCTCCTCAGGACTTACAGCAGCCAACTAAGAGATAAATTTTGCTGGAAGACCTATTAGGGAACTGTGTAGTAGAGCTGATATTTTATAAGAAGGGTGCTTGCTTGTCTAAATTTGGCAGTTCAGCAACCCACCTGTAATAGGGTCTAAGACAAATTTGTCTTTAAATGAAATTTGTTCTGTTTTAAAATTAACCTACTGTTAAATATATTTATGCTGTGCCCATACTTTTTTACTCATAGCAGAATTGTTTGGAGATACGATCTACATTGAAGCGAAGCTATTTTTGAGACATTGATTTGAGTTTATGTAGGTAGTACTAGACAAGTTGCATTTGAGAACATTATGATTTAATGGAGAAGAGATTAAGAACCTCATTTCTTGGATTATAAACTAAGTTGCTAATGGGGTGTCTGATAATTTTTTTCTTGCATTGTGCAAAAAAGGAATCACTTACATTCTGATGGTATTTGACTTTGTGATGTAAACTTGGATTGCAATTGTTGTCATTTCCCCACAGGGGCCTGGAAGAATTCTGTAGAGGAGTGGACAACAGAAGACTGGACTGAAGATGTAAGTGTTTGGTGTGAGACCAGATCCGTCTTTCTTTTGGTTTATGGTATGGGCATCTGTGTGTGGAAGAAAGCCTGAGACATCTTCTCTCATCTTGGCTCCTTTTCTGGCATGTACTCTAGCCGGGGTCTTAGAGAGTTGGCTTTTTTAAAAGTGTCCACTTAAAGATGACTAGTGTCATGTAGGACTGAATTTTTTTTTTTTTTTTTTTTTTTTTAAAAAGATATGGGGGTCTCACGCTGTTGCCTAGGCTGCAGTGCAGTGGCATGATCATAGCTCACTGTAACTCCTGGGCTCAAGCAGTCCTCCCTCCCACCCTAGCCTCCCCTGTGGCTAGGACTACAGGCATGTACCATCTCCCCTGGCTATTTAAAAATGTTTTTTGTAGAGATTGGATCTTGCTCTGTTGTGCACACTTGTCTTTAACTTCTAGGCTCAAGCAATTCTCCTGCCTCAGCCTCCCAGAGTGTTGGGATTACAGACTTGAGCCAATGTGTCCAGCCTGTTTTGGGTTTTATATTATATAGAATAAGATTAAAATTTTTTTTTTCAAACATCCCACACAGCTTTCTGAAACAAAGGTCTTCACTGCCTCATCTGTTCCTGCAGAGAATCACATCACACCTGGGCAAAGGTAATCACTGTTTGCCATCTTATATTTGTTATTTTAAAGCATAATTGAATTTTTTTGCCTCTGGAAAAGTGTTTTCATCTCGGGGTGTCTTTCTGTTTTTTGCCCTTTTATCTAAGATTAACCTTTATTTTACCCCTACTTGGTGTGCTGACAGAGCTTCGATCATTTCCTAATTGTTTGTATCCAGTGATGAAAGAAAATAGCAATTATTTTTGTGATTTGTTAGCACTTGTGACAGAGATTATTATGTTAAGCCTATTTAATGGTTGCTCTTTTCACTTTTGTTGACCTATTTTTTTGACAATGAACTTTAATACATTATATCATTTAGTTTCTTCATATAATACCATTTATTTACATCTTCTCAAGCCAATACAGAATTATTTTATTTGGGCTCTGCTAGTTTTAATCTACTAGATTGCAGAAAAGGAAGGAGCTTTGGAGTAATAGCAACATTCTCAGAATGTGCACTGAACTGAATTACTGAATAGCATTGATTTATATTATAGTTTTCACAATAACTCTAAACACCTTTGAAAATGCTTTTAAAATGCAATGGTCTGGAAAGATGAAAGCCCGGATATATGTATGACACCTTAGAAATGAACCTAACATACTCATGCTCACTCTAAATGAGATGGTTATGAGACTTCATTATAGAGAAATAAAAATGATTAATGGTTATGTTTTACACTATATTGTTTTGTGAGTTTCTTAGAATTTATTGTTAAATACATGTACTTTCTCCATTGTATTTATGAATGAATTTTCTAGTATCATTTTTCATTTGTTCCCCTAGTATAGGTGATAGGCTTGCAACATTTTTCATTTTTTAAAGAAAACAGCTCGCCTCTTTAGTGGCTCTTCTATTTATTCTTCAGAAGATAGTGCCAGTACTGTTTTTTATACATGTTTCTTGTCAACCTTTTGGACTAGAACTTGCTCTGTTTATTGGTAGTAATAAACTTCTGCAATTGGTCATATGTAATACAACTACCCTGGATTTGTATTCCTGGTATTAGGATATTATAAACTAGAACATTATCTTGGGGTCCAAAATACTAGTCTGGAAATTCAGCTTTGACTGTGGGAGTGTGAGAGTGGCAGTTAAGGAGAGGAACTCAGGGCTAGGAACTTTGCTGTTTATCAGAAGTATGTCTTGAATTCTCCTAGAATCTGCCTGTCTCATTGGCATGGTGAAAGTTTCGGTTAGTTAAACTTATGGGAACTGGCCTTTGAATGGGTTTAATGGAGTGTATCATCGGGTTCGGAAATCCCATGCATCTTTCTTGCAGGTTCTACTATAGTAGGTAAGTTTGGAGAAGAGTTGGTATTGGAAGTTAGAAGCTCATTCATGTCAGGTATTCTTTATCTGGAACGTGATTTCTTCCTGATGCTTTCAGGTTTTAGTCCATGCTTCTCAAATTGGAATATCTGTCCTAGAGACATTAAAAGAGTTCTAGTTAATGGTGTATTTGTTAATATACACATGTTATTATTATAGTATGGTATTATACTAATATGTGTATATCTATATTCATAAATGTGCATTTATTCCAGAATATTTAAGACAGGAAATTATTTGGTATATACATACATAAACATAAATTTATTATGTGGTACAATGCAAAACATGTATCAGTATTTAAGATAAACGTGAAACTTATTGAATTGTCTACTTTGGCTGAGATCTTCATTCTCTAAAATATGGATCTACTAGAAACTCTGGTTCCAAGTAATATAATGTGGTAAAATATTCCAAACAAAATGAGCCAAACTTAAGAAAATTATTTCAGTTTACTTTATTGCTCCAGGTTTTCAAATCAGTCATCATGTCATTTTTGTAAAAATTTCTCATTACCCCTTTTCATTTCTCCTCTCTGCAAAGCCCCTCTTCAGTCTCTGTGGCTTCATATACTTTGTTTTTTGATCAATGCCCTCTCTTTTGTTCCCTGAAACCCCATTTTCCAAAGGTTCTCCTCAGTTAAATGATTTTTAGTATAACTTTATATTGATTCACTTCTCGAATTCGTTTGTTGGTAAGATTTGCTTATGACTGGTTCCTCATTTGCTTTTTGTCTCCTTAGCATTGATGTGATAGCCTTGCTCCAGAAGCCTGTTCCTCCCCGTCAAGCCTCAGGCATCAACTCCTTTGAAACTTCCCAACAGCAGGGCTTTGGCCAAGCCCTGGTCTTCACGAATTCACAACACAATAATCAGATAGCACCAGGGACTGGAAGCTCCACTGCTGTCAACTCCTATACTCCTCAGAGCCTGGTAACTCACTTTTAATTTCAGTATGGGATTTTAAGGAATGTACCAATTAGCAAACATTTTCTAGAATATGGCACATGCCTTATAATTTCTTTCTAAGTGTAAAAATTTCTGCAGTATGTTTCAGTCCAGAAAACAATGATGTAATTTCCAAGCACATATCTGATGACTCCGTGTGGAATTTAACTACTCTGAGTTTTCCTGGACGAATATTAAAAGTTTTCTTTATGATTTGTTCTTTTCAACTAATGATCATTCTGTCAGCCAGAAGCATCCTTTCCTTCTTATTAATGGTATTTTTCTTGGATTTTGTTTCAAAGTTTGTATCTATACTTACTATTTTAAATTTCTCATTTGCGTTCCAGTTTACTTCAATGCAATTGTTAACTATTGGCTTGCTATAAAGTCACGTGAAACAATTCTAAGTCTGCCTATGTGTTTATATTCTTTGCATTTTGTTTTTTTTTTTCCATAAAGTAAAGAAAGCTATATTTTCTTAAAATGCCAACCGATGTAATAGAGGCCCTTGTAGTTTGCATGTGTTTTCATTGAAACTGTGTCACAGTGTTGCATGTACGACTCTGACTTCCTATGAGAGTTAAGCTCCCGTCAGGAAGAACTCCAGGAACTGTTAGCAAAGGATATTAAGATAGGCTGCTGGGAGTGGAAGCTTAAAGCATAGCTTGCTCAGAATGGGAGACTGAAGGCCCGGCCTAAGGATAGAAAGTTCTGAGCCTACTGTGGGAAGGTTGAGAGAACTATGAACACAGACCTACAGCTTTCACTAGTGATCATTACTTTAGGTTGTTCTTTGCTGTGATTTTCCTGAAGTCTATTGGTGAGAAACAGAATTTTCTCCCCTGCCAGAGTCAGATCATTTCCGGGATGCTGATAAAATTGAGAATTGAATATGTAAGCTTTTCATTGCTGTCTTCTACTCTGCATATCAAATCATGCTGTGGGTTTGGGGACTTGGTACTTTTAGTGTCACTGATATATGAGAAGATGTCAGTGTTTGTAGTGGGACAGCCCAAGGCATGGCACCATCTCTCTTTTGAGCAGGCCTAAGAAAATCCCTCAGTTTTCATTCAACCACCAATGTCCTTTCCTCCTCTTTCTTTCCTTTTATCTATCTATCTTTGGCTCCCTAGACATCACCTTGCACCTCTTCTTTCTTTTCATCTGCTGTTGGTACAATGATGTCATGTCCTTGCTGACTCGTTGAAATCTTTGCCTGGCCACTATGGTAATAGGTAGGGCTTGAAATTTTATGTTGATCTTCAGGTGTGTTGCTTTGTGTCATGACCAACACCTTGAGAAAGTGGAGTAAAAGAATTGTTTATTTAGCATTGTATTAGAGCTGTGGGTCTCAACCCTACTGCCCTTTACAGTCATTGGGGAAATTAACAAATAGCATCAACAACCATAATGATGATGATAATAACAATGCCAGGTGCCACACAAGACAAAACAAGTTGGCATCTTTGAGATTGGGATTTGGGTAATGTGTATGTTTGTTTATATGTACATGCATGTCCATGTGTATATTAATGGGCACATCTTAAAAGTCCACCCATGGATTTAAATTTGCAGGTGGACTTGAGAGGCCCTGTGCTAAGTGTTACCTAGGGCAAGGCAGTAGTCATTGACTCAGTGATGTTATTGTGTTCTAAAGCACACAAATAGTACCTTTGACAAAACCAGCTGATGCATAATCTCAGCAAAAGAGAGGAAGAAGAAAGGCATCATGTGGGAAGCCCTCACTGAACATGTGGGCTTGAGCTGGGTTTTGGCAGATTGGTAGTAATGTAAGAGAGGTGTAATGGTGAGCATGAACAAAGAATCTGGAGCAATGGTAAAATTTTACATTTCCTTACAAAAACTGGGATATTCCCTGTTTTTCAATATTGCTGACAGAAATAATCATTTCAACTTACTTGATCTATCCTTTTGAGGGGAATGCAAAGTATTTCTGGTTTTGACCTTAGATGGATTTGAAATGTTATTTTTGACAAAGCAGTAGTCTTCCAGAATGATATTTATTTGTAAAAGTGCAGTTGGTCTTACACTGTGTTTTGTGGTCATAGGTTTTCATTCTCTTTGGATCTTGATACATGACCTGACAAGACAGATGGGGAAGGAGTGGCATTGTTTTTAGTGTACTTATTTTTGGAGTGTGTTTAGTGTTCTTAGTCATCTAAACAACTTGAACACAGCAGTGTCCAGGGTGTTTCTTCAACCTCAAATGTCTGTGTGTTTCAGTGTCGGATTTTGGAATATTAACTGCTTAAGTTTTGTGACCTGCGTTTGATCTTGCAGGGTGACCTCACAGTTGAACTGTTCTGTGACCAAATGTATTCTAATCATTAAAGATGATTATTGTGGTTCACAGATGAAGAAAATATTGTGGTTTTACTTGTTAAACATATCTTTTCATTTACTAAATAATATTGCTTTTTAGTTAAAAAAAAAAAAGTATTTACAGCTTGAGCAAGAGCAAGACCCTGTCTCTACTGAAAATAGAAAAAGTAGCCAGGCGCAGTGGCACGCGCCTGCGGTTGCACCTACATGGGAGGCTGAGACAGGAGTAGTATTTAATTGTGAATTCTGACATCACTTTTTTTTTTTTTTTACACAGCAGGGTCTTGTGTTATTGCACAGGCTGGAGCGCAGTGGTGCAATCATAGCTTGCTGTACCCTTGAACTGCTGGGCTCAGGCAATTGTCCTGCCTCAGCCTCCCAAGTAGCTAAGACTGCAGGCCCATGCCACAACGTCTGGCTAATTCTTTTTTATTTTTTGTAGAGACGAGTTCTCACCATGTTGCTCAGGCTGGTCATGAACTCCTGGCATCAAGCGATCTTCTCTCCTCATCCTCCCAGAATACTGGGATTACAAGCATTAGTCACTGATACCACTTTTTTAAAAAAAATCAATTCATGAGAAACATTCACCCTTCCTGTTAATCTCTTATGTCAGAATCCAGAAAGATTGGTGGATTTATTTAGTGATATTTTCATGTAGTATTTTCTAAGGACAATCTTACTAATTCATATGTTCTCAGTTACAGGTTTTAAAATACTTGTGAAAACATTTGGTGTGTTTTAAAGCCTGGGGTCGAAATTCTGTATTGCTGAGGATTTGCTCTTTTATTTCCCTTTAAAGTCATCTGTACTTGGATCAGGATTTGGAGAGCTCACGCCATCAAAAATGGCGAACATCACCAGTTCCCAGATTTTGGACCAGTTGAAAGTCCCAAGTTTGAGCCAATTTACTACTACCCCAAGTTCACAACAGAATAGTACGAGTCCCCCTATAACTACTACTTCTTGGGATCTCAAGCCCTCAGCATCCCAGTCCTCAGTGCTCAGTCATTTTGGTAAGTATACATTTTTGGTGCTGGTTTGCCCCTACGGAGAGCATGCTAAACATAAGAAGAGTATGTTGACTTGTGAACTTGACCACAAAGATGTGGAACTTGACCACAGTGCCGGGACCATAAAAGACAAAACAAGTTGAGATTGGGAAGTGGACCCTGACCACAAAGATGTTTGTTTGTTTATTTATTTTTTCGAGACAGAGTCTTGCCCTGTTACCCAGGCTACAGTGCTAGGCATCAGCCTAGCTCACAGCAACCTCAAACTCCTGGGCTCAAGTGACCTCCTTCCTCAGCCTCCTGAGTAGCTGGGACTACAGGCATATGCCACGATGCCTGGCTACTTTCTTTCTATTTTTAGTAGAGATGGGGTCTCGCTCTTGCTCAGGCTGGTCTGAAACGTCTGCCCTCTGGTGATCCTCTCGCCTCGGCCTCCCAGAGTGCTAGGATTACAGGCGGGAGCCACCATGCCTGGCTTTAAAGATGTTTTTTCTTAGTAGAACTCCCACAGAGTTTCTAATTAAACATCTGCCTTTTATTGCATATCCTACACTTAATTTGTTCTTGGTGATCCTATTAGTAGTAGTAAGAGCAGTGGTAGTACATGCCTTGAAGAGATGTACAAAAACATGGTAGAAGCATGCAATTGTGAGTATCTAACACTTTGAGTAAATGTATCAACAGAATTTTCTGAGCTCTATTAGAATAGGGTTGTGACAGCAGATGGAAGGTAGACAACATTTTAAATCACACCTTCTGTGATGCTTCTTATTCTAACACTTATATGTATCTACCATGATTTGGTGAAGCTTTACCTTCTGTTGTTTGTATTTTAAAGGCACCATGTCTAAGGTGGATGTTTTCTAAACTAAACTCTCACAGAAATTGTGACATTAAACCACCATTCCCTACCAGTGCTCATATGCTACTCTGTATAAAGGAATAGCAGTTCTATTTAATGATACACATGGTTGTGTGGGCTGGTTTATGTTTAGCAAATTTTTCAAGACAGGAAAGCAAGTTTCTCTGCTCAGTGAGATGGCTTACTGTCTTGGAAGTACCTGAGACTGCTCTAAGGTTTGAGATGATATCTACCAAGGAAACTCATTAGAGACTCAATGCCCAAGGTTTTGGTTTTTTTTTTTTTTTTTTTTTTTTTTGTAGAAAATGGGGTCTTGCTATGTTGCTCAGGCTGGTTGAAAAGCAGATTTTGAGCAGAAACCACATTGTTTGTCTAGACATTCTAGGCACAGTGAACCACTCTTATTGGTCAGCGTTTTGGCACCCTTTGTGTGTAATGGGTCAACACAGGGTCCAAGCTTTAAATAGGTCTTTTTGATAGCAGTTGTAGGCCTCCTATCTTAGTTTTTTCTTCACTCATTAATGAATGATAGGGGTTTTTAGATATAAACATGCTATTCTCATATTCTTTATGAAGCCTGTCTTTATCATACATGCCTCTAATAATCAAGTTCAAAAATGGATCCATCTAAACTGGAAGTGCTGCCTATTTTTTATAAATTGAGTTCTACTAGAACTCAGCCAGAGAAGTCAAAGTCTGGCTACATTCAATCTACAAAGGCAGAGTTGACTAGTTGTTAACAGATGGCCTTCAAAGGCTAGAATATGTACTGTCTGGCCCTGTACAGAGAAAAATTTCTGACCTCTGTCCTATGGTAGGACTTCCGTGAGAGAATGGTGATAAAATGGTTCATTGCAGTTGGATATATGGTTGGAAAATGAAGTTGTATCCCAGTGTCAAAATGCCAGATGGTCAGATAGTTAAACATAAATAGTGAATTTAGAACAGTAGTAGAAAAACCTAGCAGAATTTGTATATATTCTGTGTGAAGGAGTCCTTTCTAGGTATGACAGAAAATGCCATCACCAAATCAAAATGCAGACAATGAAAAAATTTTGAAAATTGTATCATAGACAAAATAATTAATTTCTGTAATGTAAAAGGAATAACTAAACATAAAGCAGATCAACAACCAGGTCAAAAAAATTGACCACAGAGGTATGAATAGAGTCTGTATGAAAAGCACGCTTACGTATAAGAAATGATGCTTAAGCGCATTTATATCATTTTAGATTGCATTTCTTTTATACCATTTTTACCAATCAGACAAGGAACGATAAGGTTCGATATTAGAGCATGTTAAATAGGATATGTTCTATCCGGATAGTAATTTTATAGTATTTGTCAAAACTTAAAACATTTATTTACTCTATGAACCAGAAACTATATTCCAGCAATTGATACTATGGATGTATTTGTACTTGAACAAAATGTCTTACACACAAATACATTCTTTACCGCATTTTTGTATAGCAAGAGATTAGAAAACCTACAAGTCCATCGATAATACAGTATTGGTTTTGTACACTGGATTTCTATGTAGTCATAAATATGAGTGCGAAGTAGCTCTTTGCATGTTAATGTGGAACAGTCTCTGAAAATTAAGTGGTTTGTGAGAAAGTAAGGTGTGTATATATATATATATATATATAGTGTGTATGTGTGTTTGTGTATGTCTGTCTTTATATTGCTACAGTATCTCTGAAGATACACAAGAAACTACATTGTTTCCCTCTGTGGAGCAAGTATAGGGATGGGGTGGAAGGGTGATTTATATTCTTCATACGTATTTTTGTACCGTTTCGATTTTGTAACATCTCATATATTCCTTAATTGTGTATAAAATGCATAAAACAATGAAAATACATTTCTATTAGCTAACAGCCAGGTGTGTATAGCACCTCGATACTGTGCTTACCCACCCCATTGGCTTTAGCATGAACCACATCACCTCTCCTCACAGCAAACACGGTACAGACCTATTGGGACATCCTTTTTCCCTTTTTTTTTTTTTTTTGAGACAGAGTCTCACTCTTTTTGCCCAGGCTAGAGTGAGTGCCGTGGCATCAGCCTAGCTCACAGCAACCTCACACTCCTGGGCTCAAGCGATCCTTCTGCCTCAGCCTCCCGAGTAGCTGGGATTACAGGCGTGCGCCACCATGCCCGGCTAATTTTTTCTATATATTTTTAGTTGTCCAATTAATTTCTTTCTATTTTCAGTAGAGACGGGGTCTCGCTCTTGCTCAGGCTGGTCTCGAACTCCTGAGCTCAAACAATCCGCCTGCCTCGGCCTCCCAGAGAGCTAGGATTACAGGCGTGAGCCACTGCGCCCGGCCCCCTTTTTCCCTTTATCATATCATGTTCCCATATCAGATATTATCTTTTTTTTTTTTTTTGATGCATGTCACTTAAGAAATTTAGATGATGATTTTTGGAGAAACTGAAGGTGGTGGGACCCATCATGATCAGTGGTAGTGGAAGAGGAAGTTTCAAGCCCTTGTTTGCAAATAATTAATTGTTGCTTACTTTTTTATTGGTTGCATATTTCACAGACTTCAAATCTCAGCCTGAGCCGTCCCCAGTTCTTAGCCAGTTGACCCAGCGACAGCAGCACCAGACCCAGGCAGTCACTGTACCTCCTCCTGGTTTGGAGTCCTTTCCTTCCCAGGCAAAACTCCGAGAATCAGCGCCTGGAGACAGTACCACCACTGTGAACAAACTTCTGCAGCTTCCCAGCGTGACCGTTGAAAATATCACTGTGTCTTCCCACCCACCACAGCCCAAGCACATCAAACTCTCTAAGCGGCGGATACCTCCAGCGTCTAAGGTGGGCACTCCAACATGAAGTCATGGTCCTAAAGGTGGATTTCTTTTAACAGCTCAAGTTGAGAAATACTGAGTCTCAGAAACTGTGATGCAGTATTTTTCAAGCACATAGTTTAATGCTTTATGAGGATTTGGCCATTTCTGAGTGACTGGACTAATATCAGAAAGAATAGATTTGTGCTGAGAGCCAAAAACCTTAATTCAAATACAGATTTGAGGATCTGGCTCAGAGAATCTGTTCTTGTGTAAAGTTGGAGAAAGCATGGTTCCCTGACCAGGTTATGCTTTTGTCGTGGTGTGTCCCTGAAAATAGAGCAGTCGGCTCAGTGTACACTCTCCCTCGTCACCCACTTACCATCACAGCTCTGTCCCCAGTCCTCTTAAGAGCAGGTGGTGACATTAACACTGACCATTCCTCTGTTAACTTTTAAGTTTGCTTTTTTCCCTTTATCTTTTTTAGAAAGTCTTACTCCTTTTTTCCCTTCTGTCTCTCAATCCTTGTTCCTGCCAGTGTTGCTTGGGGAACCTAGTTGCTTGTCTGGCTCTGTTGTTTATAGGCTTTTGTGACTTAGAGTCCCTGATCTCTGTTCCTGACACGACAGCTTTGCTTTTTCAGATCCCAGTTTCTGCAGTGGAAATGCCTGGTTCAGCAGATGTCACAGGATTAAATGTTCAGTTTGGAGCTCTGGAATTTGGATCAGAACCCTCTCTCTCTGAATTTGGATCCACTCCAACCAGTGAAAATAGTAATCAGATTCCCATCAGCTTGTATTCTAAGGCTTTAAGGTACTCAACTTCCCACTCCTCTGGTTTTGACTGAAATTAGTCCTTTGTTACCCAAAACATCTAAAAACCAAAAAATAACCCCAAAAATCAGAGCTTAGAAAATGGTGGAGAGAATATATCCTGTGGTAATAGGTTTGTGCGGTATCACCACTGTTTAATTTCAGACCTTTCTTACATCATTCCCCAAAGAAATCCCATACCTATAGCAGACAACCCCTCATTTCTTCCTCTCCCTGTCCCCTGGCAACCAATAATCCCTCTCTGGGTTTGTCTATTCTGGACATTTTGATTGTATAACTATAATCATGCAATATGTGGCCTTTCGTGTCTGACTTCTTTCACTTAGCAGAAGCTTTTTGAGGTTCATTTCTGTTGTGTGTATCCTTTTTATTGCCAGTTATTTCATTGCGCTGACATATGTTTTGCTTGTCCATTTGTTAGTTGGACGACATTTGGATTGTTTCCTCTTTTTGACCATAGTGAATCATGCTGCTGTGGATATTTGGATTCAAGGTTTATGTGGTTTCCATTTCTTTTGGTTGTATATCAGGGAATAGAATTGCTGGGTTATACTGTAACTCTTAACCATTTGAAGAATTGCCAAACGGTTTCCACAGTGGCTGCAGCATTTTACATCCCTACCAGTAATCTATGAGGGATCCAATTTCTCTACATCTTAGCAACATTCATTTACCTTTAGTGGAATATTTTATAAATAGAAAATCTTGGATTTCAGATTTTTTTTTTTTATTAATTAGTTTTTCCATGTTCCAGAGGCAAAACCTGATATTGTGTTCTTGATTTATGATTGAGGCAGGATCTCGTTTTGTTGCCTTGGTAGAGTGCAGTGGTGTCAAAATTGCTCACTGCCACCTCACACTCTTGGGCTGAAGTGATCCTCCTGCCTCAGCCTCCCAAGTAGCTGGGACTATAGATGCATGCCACCACACCTGGCTTATTTTTGTATTATTTGTAGAGACAGTCTCTCTATGTTGTTCAGGCTGGTCCGAAACTGCTGGCTTCAAGCGACCATGCCTGGCTGCATTCTCGTTTTAAAGTTGGTCTCGTACACCTGGATTCCTTAAAGAATCTTAAGTATTCTTAAAGATATACTCCTGGATGATAATTAAATTAGGTGAGTCTCATTTTGTGGAGTGGGTAGGAATTGCTCTTCCTTTAATAAAGAATGGAGGGCTATAAATTTGTAGTTACATGCTTATTTAATATATAACATGATACCAGCCTGAGCAAGAGCAAGACCCTGTCTCTACAAAAAATAGAAAAATTAGCCGGGCATGGTGGTGTGTGTCTGTAGTCCCAGCTACTTGGAAGGCTGAGGTAGGAGGATCACTTGAGTTCAGGAGCTTGAGGTTACAGTGAGCAATTATGATGCCACCGCAGTATAGCTTGAGTGACAGAGTGAGCCTGTCTCAATAAATAAAATGACCTCGCTCTGCATAGTCAGTGCTTAAAATAAATAATAAATAAAGCGTATGATAATAAATCAATGAACTAGTTCTATTTCATGAAGCTCTGTAAAGTGACATAAATTTATGTCTAACACCTTTTACTCTTTTTAGTGAACCTTTGAATACTTCTTTACCAGTGACTAGTGCAGTACAGAACTCCACCTATACAACTTCTGTCATTACCTCCTCCAGTCTGACCGGCGCACCCCTCAACTCCACTAGTCCGGTAACGACGTCTTCCTCCTATGACCAGAGTTCTGTGCATAACAGGATCACATACCAAAGCCCTGTGAGTCCATCGGAGTCAGCTCCAGGAACCATCATGGTAAATGGTGTTTCAGTTTTCTTCTCTTAGGGTATCTTATTTGGAAGTTAGTGGTTAGTTTGGTAAATTATGCTTTTTGGATAAGAGTTTACTTTAGAAATTGGATGATTTTTCGAGTAGAGTCCTTGTAATTCCTTGAATGTGGATATAGTGGGCTTCTCTATAGTAGCACCTGTACACTCGGGTATGTGGATGGATCTGCAGACACACAAACTTTGTAGAGAAATCCAAGCCTCAGTGTAGCATAAGCGTTTTGGCTGTGGTACTGGGTACTTTTACATGATTTGACCCCGCCCACCTCTCTGAGTATTTCCTGAACTCTTCTCTCCCATAATTGACTCATTTTCTATGACTGTACTTGCTGCTGCATCACCATTAGATGTTGTGTTAAAATTTACGCTTTCACCCAGCTTTTGTTAAAAATATCACATTATAGGTAAAGAAACCAGATCTCTTTCTCATATTTTTTCTCCTTTTCTATTATTTTTTGTAGAGTCTGTTTTACTGTACTGCCCAGGCTGATCTTGAACTCCTGGGCTCGAGGGGTCATCCCATTTTAGCCTCCCAAGTAGCTGGGACTATAGGCATTAACCACCATACCCAGCTTCTTTTCTTAATCCTTTTTTTTTTTTTTTTTTTTTGTGCAACAGAGTCTCACTCTGTTGCCCGGGCTTGAGTGCCATGGCGTCAGCCTAGCTCACAGCAACCTCAAACTCCTGGGCTCAAGTGATCCTTCTGCCTCAGCCTCCCAAGTAGCTGGGACCACAAGGCATGCGCCACCATGCCTGGCTAATTTTTTTATATATATTTTTTTAGTTGTCCTGCTAATTTCTTTCTATTTTTTTTTTTTTTTTTTTAGTAGAAACGGGGTCTCGCTCTTGCTCAGGCTGGTCTTGAACTCCTCAGCTCAAACAATTCTCCTGCCTCGGCCTCCCAGAGAGCTAGGATTACAGGCGTGAGCCACCACGCCCGGCCTACTCATTGTTTTAAAAAGCCATATATTTTTGATTTGTCATCTTTAACATGAAATATATTTCTGTACTTGCCAATGTGGCAACCATTAGCCACGTGTGGCTATTTAAACTTAATTAAAATTAAATAACAAACATTCAGTTCTTTAGAAACACTAGCCACGTTATAAATGCTTATTAGCTAGATATAGTCAGTGGCTATAGCCTGGGACTAGTTGACATAGAATATTTCCATTATTACAAAAAGTTCTCTTGGACAGTGCTGGTCTGTCCTGTTCTACAACATAAATCAGACCATGTTCTATCCACGTGTCAATCCTGGTCATCTGCAGGACATTTCAGTCCCTCCTCCAACCTGACGACCTACTCTCCTTGCTTCCATCATTTTTCACCTCCTTCCTTGATTATTTAATTGATTTCGATTTCTTCTCTAGATTTGTGTTCTCTCTTGACCCTTGATAGTTCTTTGCTTTTGCTCCTGCTATTCTTTTGTCTAGAATTTTCCCCAACCCAAATAATATGGCCCCTCTGCTGTGTTGGTGTGTCCATCATTTGAAATGATTTTCAAGGCGGAATGGAATATTCTTCATGTATGATGATTGCTGTTGGCTGACCCCTTTCGTTTGCTTTCTGTTTGGTGCTTTTTCTTTTTGGTGTTTTTGTTTTTGGGTAAAAGAGGCGATCTTGCTCTGCCACCTAGGCTGGAGTGATCATACCTCTTTGTAATATTTAGTAGGGAGTGGACCTTAGTTTAGACTGAGGCAAAGACTAAAACATTGATTATTCTCTACCTGTATTTCTATATTTAGTGAGGTATGTTGTGTTTCCCTTTTTCCCTGACCAAAATCTTTTTTCTAACTTCAGAGTTTTTTCCCCCAGTAGTTCTATTTTATTGTCTGTATTTCTTTTCTCTTTTCCTCTCCCCTCCCCTTCCCTTCCCCTTCCCTTTCCCGTTTCCTTTTTTCTTTTCTCTTTCCTTTTTTCCTCTTTCCTTTTTTCCTTCCTTCCTCTCCCTCCCTGCTTCCTTCCTTCCTTTCTTTTCTTTTTCCTTTCTTTCTTTTGAGACAGAGTCTCGCTCTGTCGCCCAGACTAGAGTGCAGTGTCATGATCATAGCTTATTGCATCCTCAAACTCCTGGGCCAAAGCAGTCTTCCTGCCTCAGCCTCCCAAACTGCTGGGATTACAGGCATGAGCCCCACTGCACCTGGCCAGTTTCTACTTTTGATTGCTCCATGCCAGTGTCTCCCTTGCTTAGGCTGTGGAGGCAAAAGTCATTTTTCTGAGGAGTCTTTTTTCTTGCGTGTTAATTCCATTAAAATATCTTATGGTTAGCTTCAACTGGTTGTTTTCAGTTTTTGCTCTTTTTAGAGCTACCACAATGTCCTAACCTACTCTCTATCCACCTACATCAGAAAAGCCATGTTTCAAGGAAGCACCTCTTTTTCTCTGAGAATCATTTTGCTAGTAATATAAAATATGACAACTTCTGGTATAGGAGTTACCTTTTTTATTTTTTAAATAATTTTGAAACACTTTCTTTCTTGCTTTAGTAGTACTCGGGAGACAACTTACATGATATATGATGGTGTATTAGCTATAATGGGACTTTGAGTTCTTTGTATATTTGGATGTTTTAGTAATTGTTTTAGGAATGTTTTATTGCTTCCTGTGATTTGAGTCTTATGTTGTGTCCTTGTTATTTCCCCAAATACCAAATCTGGTTTTCAAAAATGTCAGTTACGTGACATTCTACAGTTTGTCTTATTGCCTCTCCTTTATTAAGAAATAGAGTAGGCCAGGCGCGGTGGCTCATGCCTGTAATCCTAGCTCTCTGGGAGGCCGAAGCGGGCGGATTGTTTGAGCTCAGGAGTTCGAGACCAGCCTGAGCAAGAGCGAGACCCTGTCTCTACTAAAAATAGAAAAAGAAATTAATCAGACAACTAAAAATATATAGAAAAAATTAGCCGGGCATGGTGACGCATGCCTGTAGTCCCAGCTACTCAGGAGGCTGAGGCAGGAGGACCGCTTGAGCCCAGGAGTTTGAGGTTACTGTGAGCTAGGCTGACGCCATGGCACTCACTCTAGCCCAGGCAACGCAGTGAGACTCTGTCTCAAAAAAAAAAAAAAAAAAAGAAATAGAGTAAAACAGATCGTTGTTCCTTGGTTATCTCTATTTTATATGCTTGTCACTGAATCCCAGTAGAAAGTCTTCCAGATAATCATTTGATTTTGTGGGTTTTCATACTTTCTGTTCTGTTCCTTATAGAATGGACATGGTGGTGGTCGAAGTCAGCAGACACTAGACAGTAAGTATATCAGTTCACTATTCTCGCCATGGCTGGTGGAAAAGGAGAGAAAGGGCATAGCTAATGTGATGTGGATAACACCAATTGGCAATGGCTCATTCTCCAAAACAGCCCTTTTGCATGTTTTCTGGTAACTGCTTCTTATCTATCATTGGAACAGAAAGAGAAGCCATGTTCATTGGTTAAAAGAAACCAACTCCTACTTCCTTGTCAGAGTTAAGAAGGTCAATTAGAGATTCCTGTGTAAGTAGGTGGTAGCTGGTAGTGTTATTAGAAATGTCAAAGCTACAGCAAGAAAGAGGTGATAGATAGTCTCATATTCTTCCCCTAATCAGGCTGCAGCACAAGTGCAGTGTGGAGTATGCATTTAAAAGATGACACAGGGTTCCAAGTTGGTGGAAAGGCTATCACACTAACATTATGAAGAACTTTTAAAGCAAAAAATTCTTGTCGTAGTTCAGGAAAGACATGCTCATTGTCTTCAGGACTTGGACCGTTGCTTAGGAAGAAAGATAAAATGTTCACTGTGGATGTTTGGGGAAAAAATGAGTTCCAGCGGTGTCCCCAGCTCAGTGATCACTAGCGATAGTGCAGGTGAATGCATTTTATTTGGTTCTTTCCCTTGTGCTTGGGTAGCTTTTCTGTGATTGTTTATAGTGGTTTGCTTTCTTCATTCAGTATGTCAAATGCGTGTGGGAGCCAGAAAGACTTTTCTTAATTGGAATTTTTGGGGATTGTGGATATGGAACTTCAGCAGAGATGAACCTCAGTTGGAATTGCAAGGACAGATTTGGGGCACCAGGATTTGGTTTTGGGGGGCTGTTTGGAGATATGTTGGTAGCTCTGAGCTTTATTGGATGACCGAGGAGCTTCTCATTCTAGCAGCAGTTGTTGCAGATTTCTTTTGTCCAGGTGTGGGGTCGAGAATTGAAGTATTTGGAAAACGTAGAATGCATTTAAGTTTTTATTTCTTATCCTCTCCTTCCATTTCCACCTCCCCTCCACATTTGTTGTTCTTTGAGAGATAGGGAGGCTTGCTGGAAAGCTGTTATCATTGCCATCCAAGGCTCAGGGAGGTACCCTTTGGGGTCTTAGTTTTAGCGTGGCACATCTGCGGTGTCATCCAGTTTCTCTAAGAACAGGCTTCATACCTGGAATAGACTGTCAGTAAAAAGGATTCATGAATGTAAAAGCCTTTGTAAGAATTGACCTAGTTGTGTGTTGACCCTGTTACTGCCTGTGCTTGTTTTCCACTCGCTTTCCTTTTAGTGCTTGCCAGTGGCCTCTGAGGGAATCCTGCAGGAGGTCAAGGTTGCTCCTACCTTCCTAACTGGAAAAGACAATGATGTTTTATATCCAAGCACATATCTGAGTTTGTGTGCAGACAGCATGAAAACTGAGTCTTTTCCAAGCTAGGATTGATTGTATCTGTATCCTGTCTGAAGCCTAATAAGCTCATTTATATGCTCTGGGATTAATCTGTTAAAGCACATACCAAGGAAATTCTCACTGTGCTTTAAAAGTAGGTGTCTGTTCTTTCTACAGATTTTAGGCATATATATCTCTCCACAAGGTATGCATTTTAGGTTTTTAACCCCTCCTGCCCAAAATTGGCTGTGAGCTTTGGCAGTGTCAGCCTGATTTGGTAGATGTACTCTTGGGTCGTCTTAACCATCAGCTTTTCATTTTCCCTTGCTGTGTCTTTTGAGAAAAATTTGCCTCATTTTATAATTGTACATACACATCTCGGCACCTCTTTTCTTTCTGGGTGCATCTAAGTGTCAGGTTCCTTTCAGTGGGAGAATTATGTCCACACCATAGGACAGATTTAATTAGAAAGTGTGATTTCCTGCTCTTTGCCTGAGTCTTGCATGGCTGACCATCGTGTGTCCTTCTGGTAGTCCTATCTAACAGAGACGGAGCTATTTGGTGACACACTTGGCATTTCTCCAGGGAATGTAACTTTACATATGTCTCAGATGAGCCTGACATGTCATAAGATATTGAGCTTATTTCAGATACTCAGGAATGGTTCTGGAGCTAAACAGATCTGTCTCTTACAGCTGCTTCATCCGTTCCAGTTCCAAAGACAACAGACCCTCCCTCCACCCTCCCATCTGTGGGCTCCCTGCCCAGCACCACTTCTTGCACTGCGCTTCTACCCTCTGCATCCCAGCACACTGGGGTCCTGTCCAGCAGCCCCCTCTCCCAGCTTAGCAGGTATGGGAAAAATGCGGGCCCAGAAAAGTACATTGGAACAAAGTCCTGGAGCTCCTAAAGAAGGTTGTTCCACGAACAAAACACACTTGTTGACTCTGGCTTGATGTCCTTTGCTTTTGCGTTAATACTCTAGCTTAGGTATTAGATTGAGTCTCAAAACCATCAGATATGGAAACTTTGCCTGCTTTTAATGCTTATGCTGGCATAGAGCACTGGATCTCCTGGGAATAGGGTGAGGCCAGTAGCTTCCTGCTACTATTCTTGGACCCCGGGAGGGTGCCATGCACCTCTCCTCCCAGCTCTGGGCCCACATCACTATGAGGCGGAGTCAGAGTGATGTTGTATTTCTGGCAAGTGTCTGACTTGCACTTGTCATGGCTTCAGAGTTATTAGAACAGGGTGTAGGAAAATGGGTTTGTTTGTTACCTATGACTCCTAAGTAGAGTTCCCCTCCATCTCTCTTTAGCCAGGAGGAGAACTATTTGGTTTGAACTCTGGATTTGATGGGAGTTAAGGCTCTGACTCTGAACATGGGACATGTTCCCCTCATTCAGAGATTTAATGGGGTCTCCAGGATGGCAGTTTTCTTAGTGCAATTCTGTCTAGTCTAAAGAGCTAGTGGGTATAGTCGACTAAAAGTGGCTCTGGAGGTTTCCCAGGCTAGGATCTACCAGATTTCATGGCGAATGATCCTTTAGGTCATTTCTAACTACCAGGATCCTATCACTGGTTCCAAGTTGATAAAGATTGACGGGTCTGAAGCTAGGGCTTCCCTAGGGATTAGGGGCAAGGTTGAATCTAGCCCACCGAGCTGAGGGGGACTTGTGCGTCTGGAGTGACTTTTTTGGGTGGACACGTGGTGCTCTGTTTTGTCTTCTAGTACCCTCTCCAGTCATCAGAGCAGCCTCTCCTCTGAGCATGGAGCACTCTCCTCGAGCACATCACACACAGTAAGTGTCCGTGCAATTTCCTCCACCTCCCCGCTTAGTGAGCTTGGAGATTAATCACATGCAGCTGAGGCTTTAGTTTATTGATGCTCAGCATCTGAGATGATCTACAGTTGTGTGGCTGAAATGGCTGGACTGAGTTATCTAGTTCGAGTTTCCGATTTCCTGGGCACCATGGAGAACACCTTCCTTTCTAAGTCAGTGGCTCCTTGGAGGAATTGCTGCTGTACACCTAATATGTCATTGATGAGGCTGTCACACGTAGTGATCATGTAGTGATCTTGTTCTCAGGAATTTGCTAAGCGTAATAGGAGATGCTTTTACCCTGCAGCAGAGGTTTTATTTTCTCGGCCTTGTTATGTTGAGGCATTTGAAGGCTTTTTAGAGGAAAGTAGTCTCAATCGCTAACTCCACCTTGGGTTCCACTGAACTGATCAAGTTTAATCAAGAGTATCGTTTCCTCTGTCACTTTGTGATGGCCATTGTAGAGACAGTGCTTGGAGGGAAAAGGCAGTGCTTTGTGAGGAGCACCCAGTCTTTGCCACATGCACATACGTGCGCCTTCATCTCTCTGAGACCGCCAGTCCTCGCTGTTAGTCCGGTCAGTGTAATTGTATTCCACTCTGCTGGTCACTATGCGGACTTCCTAGTAGTAGCCATTAGGTGTCCTGTTTGGTCTTTCCTTGCGCCATCTTCCCTGGCTCCGAGGCAGAGACTCTGGGAAGGTGGACACTGAAGGGGGCAGTGTGGCGGGCGCAGAGGCAAGAGTGGAGCAGAAGCACGCTGTGGAGAACGCCAGGCTGGGACAGGGTCCACATGGGAGTGGCAGCCGGGAAGTGTCCTCTTGTGCCTAAGAATAACCCTGGATTATGGTTATTGAAGTGGCACAGTGGGTTGTGAAATGGGGAGCATGGTTTTATGTGGTAGGAGTTAGGCCAGATTGTGGTGGGTTGAGGACTGAATGGTAGTAAAGTGGAGAGGGGCGGGTTATTGGACAGTGCTTCAGGAAAAGCTAACAGAGACCTGAGCATATGCTTAGGTGAATAGAAAGGTGTCTGGAAGCAACAAAATGTCCGTGCTCCTGGGCTGCAGGAGGCGTAGGCAAGGTTGGAATAGGTGGGTCCATAGCAGGGAGGAAGGATTTGAGTACAGGCAGTCACCTTGGGTAGGGGAGTCAGGAAGTTGATAAAATTTGTTTCCTCTGAAGAAGGGATCAGCTCACCTAACGTGGACAAGGGGAGAAGATGTGTCCTTCCATTCAGATCTGGTTGACGCTGTAGCTTTCAAATTCTAGTGTTCCAAGTGAAATTCTGTACACAGTCTTTTGTCATAAGACACTTAAACCACCACCTTCAAAGAAGAGCACAGTGTGGACACCCCTACCTGCCTCTGTCCTTTATGGCTTGGCATGATGAGCACCGCAGAGCTGGCTGTGCTGGGGAGCTCTTGCACACATGGGTAGCTGTGCTCCCTGTTGCAGGAAAAAACTCTATAGATAATAGAATCCAAGCTTCCATGCCAGAATTGTCTCATCCAGTTAGTTCCACACGTTGTCAGTGACAGAATTTTCACATTGCTAATACAATGGTCCCTTAGTATATGCAGGAGATTGGTTCCTGGACCCCTGAGTATGCCAAAATCTGTGCAGACTCAGGTCCCAGAGCACGCAGAACCCATTTTCACAAAGTCAGCCCTCTGTATCCGCAGGTTTTCACATCTGGCGAATGCTGTATTTTCATGCTGTGTTAGGTTCAGGAAAAAAATCCGCATTTAAGTGGACCTGTGCAGTTCAAACCCGTGTTGTTCAAGGGTCAACTGAATAGTCATAACATTTAGTATTTATAAAAAGATACGTACTGAAAAGGTTCTCTGTGTCTGGTCTGCTTGTTCCTGTCCCTCCACCTCCTGTTCCTCCCCTTGTTTCCTGCCCTTTTCGTTCTTTTTCCTGTTAAATAAACAAAAGTATTCTCTAGAGCGTGGTCTTCAACTTTTTCCCCCACTGAACAGTGTATCCTAGAGATGCTTCCATGTTGAAACATGAAGTTTTTGTTCTTTTTTCATAGTCTACTGTATTACTATATTTAAGTAGTCCCCTATGGAGGGCTGTTTCCCGTCTTGGCACTAGAGAGTGCTGCATTTGAGAACCTTGTACACGTTTATGTGTACAGCTATGTCTAGAGGGTAAATCCTGGAGGTGGAACTGCTAGACATTTGTCATTTTATACAAGTTGCCAAATTGCCCTGCATAGTGATTTTTAACCTGTTTACCTCCCACTGACAATGAACAAAATGTCCTGTTTCTCAAAATGTTATGGAATATTTGTACTTCATTTGAAAGCCATTGAATTTCTTTTTCTTTGAGCTATTTACATTCTTGTTTCCTTTTCTTTTAGGTCCTTGGTCTCTGTTTCTAGGCACCAACTATATTAGGGAGACTAGTAGCTCTTTGTGATGGAAGGTGCCAATATTTTTCCTGAATTTCTCATTTTATAAATACAATTTTTTTTATTTATAGTCATTCAAATAAATGTCTTTTCTTTCATAGTCTCTCAGTTAGATCTTTCCCACTGCAAGAGTATAAAGGAAATCTCAGTGTTTTTTTCTGTCCTTTCCTCTCTGGTCCCATTCTGGGGAGCTGACTGCACAGGCCCCATTGGATGGACCTTTCAATGTGCTGTTGGCCTCTTAAGCCAGCAGTTTGGTGCCCTCACCCTTCTGGGAGGTCAGGGCAGACACAGGAGCCCTGGCAGGGGCAGCTGAAGGAGGAAAGGCTTGCTGGGTGACTCTTGTTCCTTTCAGTAAGTCAGGGACTAGTTCTCTAACAAGCATGTCTTACATGGTTGGAGAATGTTCATTTTTTCTTCTGTGGTTATAGGTTGAAAGGTCGCCTGACCAGTCATACTATACTTGGAAGCGTTGGATAGAGCTGTTCCAGATTCTGTGGCGGGTGGTCTTGGGTAGGAAGTCTGGCTCCTTACAGGGTACTATGGCATAGGTGTCGGGCAGGGCAGCACACCTTGTGCCCTGCCTCCTGGTGGTCCTGCTTTTCCTGTCTGGTTCCATCCCATCTACTCTGAAAGAGCAGGACTCCCTGTCCTAGGAAACCGTGTTTTCAGCTGTCTCACTTCGGTGAATCTATTTTGGATGTTAGATGCTTAAAACCAGGACTCAAACGTATAGGGATGGCTGTGGGCATGGGACTTGATGGAGACTTTGCGGCTGCGGAGGTAAAGCACGTGGTGGTCCCCTTTCTCCTGGGGACTCCCTACTCTTTGGCTTCTCCTCCAGGAATTTCTGTGTTTCTGTGCTTTACATGATTTCTGGTTTGGAGACTGGTCTCACTCTTAGCTTTTTCCTACCTTTTTGGCACTTGTTTTGCCCAACCAGGTGTATCTCTCCCACCTACCCCCCTCAGCACAGGAAGCTTTTCATGGAACCCTGTCACTAGGGTTGAACAGCTGGGCAGGATTCTTGGAACTTAGGGTCTTGCTCTTCCTCCCCAGGTGGGTCCTGTTGAGCAGGCACAGTGACAGGTCATACAAGGCACTGTTGGATTATAAGGTGTCACCAGGTTTTGGAACAAAGGCCTCTCTCAGACTCCTGTGCCTTTCAGACCAGAGCAGCTAAGAAGCCCAGTAGAAGGAAATTCTCAAAACACTCAGACTCACTGGGCTGCCTGGGGCCCTTGGGTCAGCTCTTCTGATACTATTTGCTTTTCTGGGAGGTGGATACTCACCCCATATTCAAATGGCCTGTGTTCATGTATGATCTCAAGTTATGTTGGGGTTTCTATGCCTTGTTTCAGATATCAAAGCATGAGTAACTTGAAGGATTTTTTTCAGAGGGTTTTGGTCATAGAGCTCAATTTTAATTGTTTTGAGTTACATCTTGATGGCTGAATCTAGCTGCTGTATGAGGGGCCACAGTGATCCCTGAGCCCCTCCCCTCCTCTTAGAATCCCTTGGTGGTTGCATTGTCACCTGCCCATCGAACCTTGAGACTGCAGGCCTAGGTGGTAGGCCAGGCTCTCTCAGCACCCTCTTCCTTTGCCTCTAGATCAATGTGTCCTGATTTTTGTTTTGCCAGCATGCCAGTGTGGAGAGCACCCCTTCCCTCCAGTCCTCAGCCAACTTCTCAACAGCAGCAACCTCCGCCTCGAGTTCTGCGTCCTCGGGTGCCAGCCTGCCCAGTAGCATGAACACAGTGAACGGCCTTCGCTTGGGTGGTTCCACTGCGAGTGCACCCAGTAGCAGTACCAAGGCTGCACCCTTGGTGACTTCAGGTATGTGCTCCAGAGGCCTTTTCTGCCTGCCCGTGTCCCTCTCAAATGTGTACCCTTGGCTTCCCAGGAAAGGGACCCAGAGGTGGCCGCCAAGGCGTGGAGGGTAGCCACAAGCATCAGATTATATTCTCACTTGGCCCTGCCGTTGCTAGATTTTGCTGTTGTGTTCCATTTCCCTCTTGAGGCCTGATCCTTCCAGCCCTGCTGTGGGATGAGTGGAGGCACTCCCCTTGGCCAGGATTCCTGCCAGCTTTGTGCTCTTAGCTCCCCAGTTTTTCCTGTCTCTTTTCAGCCCTGGAGTGGAGCTGACATGGTGATTGGAGGGGTTCAGGGGTGTCCTGTCATGGGCTCCTTCTGGACACTTGGAGTGACTGATTGTCAACCAGACCTAGGTGGTCTGTGTTGGCCAAGCAGACTTGGGGAGGAACTGCAACAACCTACCATTGACGCAGCCTGTCCCTCTCCTGGCACTGTGTGGCTTCCTTCTTCTGTTCTGAGGAGGCAGATTGTTTCTTTTGTTCATGTTTGCTCGGTGCTGTGTGACTTTTAGGATTAGGGGGAAGGAGGGTGCTTGTGGGCCCTGAACTCCCAGATACTGAAATAGCCTAAATAAGGTGGCACGTGCCCTCTGTCTCCCCCAAGCTCCTTCATAGCCTGGCCCTTTATCTCTTGGTCACTGCCCTCCCCTCTTGGCCGTGGCCTCATCTGGGATAGCTCAGTGACTTTGCCTCCTCCTCCCAAAGCAGCAAAGGAATCTCACTCTTTGTGGTGACCCCTCCGTTCCATTTGATTTTTCCCTCTGCAGGCAAAGCACCCCCAAACTTGCCGCAGGGAATACCTCCCCTGCTGCACAACCAGTACCTCGTGGGCCCCGGAGGACTGCTTCCTGCCTACCCGGTGAGCACACGGTGGAGCTCCCGGCGAGCTCCAGCTCCCCTGCCTTGGGCTGGCACCTGGTGAGGGGAGCCTTAGGTTGGGCCAAGGTGCCCACCTCAGGCTGCTCTTAACCTGCAGAGCCCCTTGTCTCTGTCCCTCTGATCCCTGATGTGTCTTCCTCCATCTAGACTCCATTGTGGCAGGATCTGTTCCCACAGCACCTGATCCAGGTCCCATTCCTGGGCGTGTCTAGCCTTCCAGCCTTGTTCAAGCCCCTATGAAGGCCCAGTCCTCGCAGGGGATAGTGTGGGTCCCTAAAATGCCCTTTCTGGTCCTCACACAGATCTATGGCTATGACGAACTCCAGATGCTGCAGTCACGGCTGCCAGTGGTGAGTGCGGGATGTGGCGTGGTGGGAGCAGTAGCGTTCAGACTCTTGCACGTCCCTCCTCCTTTGGTCTTTTTTTTTTAAATAACAAATTTATTCCCCACGGTTCTGGAGGCTGTTGAGTGTGAGATCAAAGCACTGACTTTTGGTCTGGTCAGGGTCTTCCTGTTGTGTCCTCACATAACAGAAGGTGGAAGGGCAAGCTCCTCCCTTAGTCCTGACTGCCGCCCTGTCCCGCTGTGGCCCTTAGAATCCTTGGCCTAGGGAACCCCCTCAGCACCGCCACCAAGCAGGCTGCCACCATTTGGTGGTTGTGCCTGGTACATCCATACACGTCAGTGTCCTGTGCTCATGTCTGGGGAACATGATGGCCTTTGAGACCTGGGGCCCCATTATACCGTGTCCCCTACTAAACGTTTGTCCTTACTTTCCCTCCTCATCTCTCTGTCTCTTTCAAAAAGAAAAACCAGGCTGGGTGCGGGGGCTCACGCCTGTAATCCCAGCACTTTGGGTGGCTGAGGTGGGAGGGTCACTTGAGGTTAGGAGTTCAAGACCAGCCTGAGCAAGAGCAGGGCCCTGTCTCTACTAGAAATAGGAAAAACTAGTGGGGTGTGGTGGTGCACGCCTGTAGTCCCAGCTATTCAGGAGGGTGAGGCAGGAAGATCACGTGACTCCAGGAGTTCGAGGTTGCAGTGAACTGTGATCATGCCACTGCATTTCAGCTCAAGCAACAGAGTGACGTGGAGGTTGTTTACTTGGCCTTGGAGTACCATACAGTGTCTTTTAGGCCCAGGTGGCCAAAGGTTCCAGTTGTGATGCCAGCTGAATGAATGATGGAGCTGACAGTCTCTAAGGTCTCTTCTGGGTCTGGCCTTCCATCTTTATTTGCAAGAATGCCTGCCCTGGGATCTCCCTGGTGGTTGCATCCTCACTCTGAGGCCCCGTAATTTCTTCATTCTGATCCTTGGTGCCAGGATAAGGCGCTGGGCCCTCTCAGGGATAGCCACATTAACAGGACTGTGGGGGAAGACTCCTGGGAAGCAGGCCGACTCTTGCCTTGCCAGCCGGCGGGAATTCCTTCTGGGTAACTACTCTCCTCTTGGTCTGACATGTCCCAGGGTGCCTGTTAGAGAGTTTGGGCAGCGGTGTTCACCTATGCTGGATGTGGTCTTTCCTGATCCCAGAGGAAGAGGCTTCCTCTCCATTGAGGTGTCACCTGTCCTTCCTCATCATTGGTGTTTCCCCCTTCTCCGAGAGGCCACAAAGCGCTTACAGAACTGCTTGTCTCAGAAGAGACGTTCTTTTCCATTTGCTGGACGTATTTCCAGAGGCAGAGGCTGAGAGCTGAGCATCTCATTCCCTCCCTCACGTGCAGACCGGCAGCCTATCAGTGGGCTAGTGGAAGGCTGAAGCCTTGGCAGGATCTCAGAGATATTCCTGGAGCAGCAGCTGGTCCTGAGGGAGTCTGCACAGGGGACACCAGCCCAAGGATTCTGCTTCAGGGGCTCTCCATGGCTCTCCACCCCTATTCACAGGACCTCTTGTGCTTTTATCATTTTATGTCTTACAGGAAATCCCTTCCAAAGCCTACCTTTTCAGATACATTGTTTTTTATGGTCCCTTGGGTCATTTGTTAACATCTGCTACTTTTTTTTTTTAAACAAGGTCTCAGTTGCCCAGGCTGTGGTGCAGTGGTGCAATCGTAGCTCAGCAATCCTCCTGAGTAGCTGGGACTGCAGGCACTACGACCATGCCCCTCAGCCTCTTTTACTTTAGTGCCTAGTTCCCACCTTCAGATTCTCTGCCTTGGATGAAAGAGCTCCCCCTTCTGGGCTTTCTCTATGCCTCTTCCCACTTGTGATCCTACCGGCTCTGCATTCTCCCAGCTCTGTGTCCTCCTGGGGCTGCTGTGGGTTTCCTGGAGGTTAGCTGGAGGTACATCCAAAGGAGGGGGTGAATGCCATTCCTAGCCAGGATGGCCTTGTCTGGCTGTGACCCAGCATTGTTGGCCATGGGTTTGGGGCAGCCTGGCGGCTTTTCCTTTGCTTAGAAGCCAGATATCTTTGGGACTGCGAGGCCCCAGAGGTGTGAATAAGGGTCAGGGCAGGCCTGCGCTTCTCCACAGAGCTCTACTGTTTGGCTCTTTTTTCTCCACACGGTTGGATCCGTCAGACTGGCCCCTGGGTGGTGTGCATCGTCAGCATTGCTAGGGCAGAGGTGGGCAGTGATGGGCCAGTTTGAGGCCTCACCTGGGTCCTCCGTGTACCTGTGCCTACCTGGCGCTGCTTCCTGTCTCCTGTTGAGCCCTTTAGGCACCTCCTCTCCTGCTGTGTCCTTTTTCAGGTTTGTTCTGTTTGGTCAACTTTCGTAGCTGCTGGTTAATCTCACACAGGAAAAGCCAGCAAAGTTGATTCAGTCTGTGTCATTCACAATCATCTCTGTGATATAAAATGCATGTGTGAGGCTGGGCTTCCAATGGCTCTGCCTGGGGAAGGCTGCAGGGTTGGTCAGTCTGTGTGCTAGCCAGCTAAGCAGGCTGCCTTGTTGCACATCGCTGACAGGCACCAAGTACTTGGAGTTCTCCATGAGTGCTTCCTTTTAGGTGTGTGGCCCATCTCGGAAGTATGGCATCACCTAGAGTTTCGTGTGCTGGGTCTACTTTCTTGGGAGTGGGGCAAGGCCACTTGCCGATTGAGCCTCCCTGGTCCCTCCTAGGATTACTATGGAATTCCCTTCGCCGCACCCCCAGCCCTTGCCAGCCGAGATGGGAGCCTAGCTAATAATCCATATTCAGGTGAGTCAATTCAGTGGGTGAGGAGTGGGTGGCTATGGGGCTGGCCTGTAGGTAATCCAGGAGTCTGGAAAACAGAAGCAGAAGAGCTGAGAGAGGCCTCTTAGCTGCCCATACTGAGCCGGAAGCCAGACCTATTCTTACTTGCTGGAGCCATGTTTGACTTTTTCCTGGTTGGGTAAGGGTTGGTGACCCAAGGCAACGCTTTTCTTCTAGGTGATGTTACAAAATTTGGCCGTGGTGACTCTGCATCCCCTGCGCCCCCTACTACACTAGCTCAGCCACAGCAGAGCCAATCCCAGACCCACCACACAGCCCAGCAGCCCTTTCTGAATCCTGCGCTGCCACCCGGCTACAGCTACGCTGGCCTTCCCTACTATACAGGCATGCCCAGTGGCTTCCAATACGGGCCTACCGTGTTTGTGAGTATTTGGAGGGGGCGTGTGATTCTTCCTCCTGGCCTTGGGTCACTAGAAGGGTAAAACCTGGGACCTACGTTCCAGCTCCTGGGAGCAGAAGCAGGGAGGCAGAATCATGGCCCCACTCGATCTCATCTGGCCTTCAGTGCCCCTTTCTGTATTTGGACCCTGCATGTGTCGTACTAATAATGAAGCCCAGGTCTCCTTAACCTCCTGCCTGAAGCTAGGGCAGGGAATACCTGATCTGCTCCACGTTGCCTTGTTTCTACACTGATGCCCCATCTGCTTGCCCCGCCAGGTCCCTCCAGCCTCAGCCAAGCAGCACGGTGTGAACCTCAGCACCCCTACCACCCCTTTCCAGCAGGCTGGTGGTTATGGCCAGCACAGCTACGGCACAGGTGAAGGGTGCTCCCCGCACTGAGACAGGGTAAGACAGGCTTTTCTGGCTCACACATGCCTCTTGTACCGTGCTATGCTAGGTTATGACGACCTGACCCAGGGGACAGCAGCGGGAGACTACACCAAAGGTGGCTATGGTGGATCATCACAGACACCAACCAAGTCTGCAAGTTCTGGGCCTGGCAAAGGTAGTGTTCATCTCTCCTATCCAGGAATGTGGCCCGGAGTAGTTGTCTCCTTCTACCTGACCCCCTCACAGGCAGGGCTACCCCTGAGTGCCCCTGGAATCGGGGGACCCTGGAGATGGGACCAACTGCTTTTCCTCCTAGGAGCATCAGTGTCTTCAAGCACCACTGGCCTACCTGATATGACTGGTTCTGTCTACAAGAATCAGGTGAGGGGGAGGACAGAGGTGGATGTGTAGTTGTCAGGAGGTACAGCAAAAACTGACCCTCACTGTTGTCTTCTTTGCCCTTAGAGTTTTGACAAGCAGGGATTTCATGCAGGGACCCCTCCACCTTTCAGCCTGCCCTCAGCCTTGGGCTCCACTGGGCCACTGGCCCCTGGAGCAGCCCCTGGCTATGCACCCCCGCCCTTCCTGCACATCTTGCCAGCTCACCAGCAGCCCCACTCACAGCTGCTGCACCATCACCTTCCGCAGGATGCCCAGGTAAGCACAGTGACGGGGGCAGCCACCCTGTGCTGGGCCAGGGGTGCTGCTCCTCCAGTCCTGACAGCCTTGTCTTCTCCTCAGAGCGGCTCAGGTCAGCGAAGCCAGCCTAGCTCCCTGCAGCCCAAGTCTCAAGCCTCCAAACCCTCCTACGGCAACTCTCCATACTGGACAAACTAAACCCCGAAGAGAGTGGGGCAGGGCCTACCCTTGGCAGGAGAGAACACACGGAGTACATTTCTGCGAGCCCGGTGCCCTTTCCCACTGCACCATCAGCCAAGGCTCTGTGGGGAGCCTGCCTCCCAGACTTTCTGTTGTATGTAATGTATTTATGTATGTATTTGTAAATGCAACAAGCGTGGGGGAGTTGGGGGTGCAGCTGCACGCTAGCCAGGTCTGCTCTCCCCATTCAAGCTCCTTTTCTTCTTTGTAGCAAAATAAGCCCCCCACCCTGTTCTGCCTTCAGACCTTCATTTAAGCCCCCTGCCTGCCCAATGGGCTACTACGAACAATTTCTGGAAGGGTTGGTTCAAGGCAGTTTGGGCATTGGGGTCAGGTACCAATGAAGAATCACGACTTATCTCACTCCTTTGTAAACCATTATTTGAGTGTTCTGTCCTTGTGTAATTACGTTATACCTCTGTTTTAAAGAAACTGGTCCTTTTGTCATTTTTCATGGTCCCCTTTTGTCACATCTCGATCTGGGAATAGCAGAGATATCCCTCCACCCTAAATAAATCTGGGTACCTGTTTGTCTTTATACAGAGAACCGGGTTTCTGCTTCTGGAATGGTCCCCAGAGACTTGCCTTCCTTTGGCTGACCTTGAAAAATTCATCTGAACTGGGGCTCAGATGTTCAGCCAGTTAGCTCCCTTTAAAAATCTCCAAGTAAAGGCTCCTCTATTCCAGTTGTCCTGCACCAGGCAGGCAATAGTTTCAGGGTTTTTCTCTTGCCCAAACTCCACCTAATAAAGTTGTGAGAGCATGCAGTCTCTTGTGTGGTGTGATTGAGGGACAGCTCAGGGCAGGGCTGAAGCAGACCTCAGATGGCTGCAGTCTACTGCTGTCAGGCTGTAAAGGCTTGGATTGGTTATTTCTCTTTGCTGGACCCTTCTCTAGGCTGAAATGATAAATTAAAAGACAGTTTAAGCTTCTCACAGGGCCCTGTCAACAAGTGTACCAGGGTAAGGTAATTTCCAAGTCCCAACTGTAAAATCTGTAGCAAAGCCAAGAACTGAGAGCAGAGTTCTAGGCCTCAGAGAGAGTAAGTACAAGCAGGCATACCTGTCTATCCTTTGCTCTTCATAAACCAAACACAACCTTGATTGGCAGGCAAGGGCTAAGGTGGAACGGATGACTAGTGAGTTAGGCTATTACCAGGTAGGCCAGAAGCCAGGGAGGAGACAAGAGCCATAGTCATCAGGCACATCCTCCACTTGGTTATCCGCAACTCCACTCCTGCCTAGCAGGCAGCTCAGGGCAGTGTTTCCTCAGGTGCCACAGCCTCTCGTTTCCTATGTCGCTACTTCAGACCAGGCTAAATAAGTTGAGTACTGGTCAAGTCATTATGTCAGAACCAGCCTGGGGGCCAGTCTTTTCCTTTTCTGCTTTTGGCATCTACTGTCTGGAGCTGTGGCCATTTCATCACACGAGGCGCATGCTACTACTAACGCACAGCTTGGGATCTTGGCTAGGAAAAAAAAATGTGTTCTTTTGCCTGATTCCTGTTAACAGGAAGTTAAGAACACAAATGACAATGAAAATAAAATGTTTGCCTAAGGAGGGCAGCAAAGTACCCATCCATTTCTTCACTGACCTACTCGTATCAGCTGACTGTGCCCTATTTCAGAAGTCTTAAAACATGCCCACTTGTTAAAGCTTCCTTTGAAGTAACCTTCCTTAAAAACATGTAAGATGAGGATGATTCTCCAGGGAGGCGAGTTGGACAGAATGTTATAAAAGGCAGGTCAGCCAGTTTGGGTTTTAGTTTGTTTTAATCTTCAGCTGAGTCCTGGGCATCATCAATCTGTGAGATAACAGTGAAAACATCGAGACCACCTTTTAACACAAAAAAATGAAGAGGATCATCCCATGGGGAAATAGCAATACAGGTATATTTTATTTCACATTTTATTAGTAGACAGATGGGCAGAAAAAGACAAAATAAACCACTAAAAGGGAAGTCAACACAAAATGCATCAGATAATCTTTTCTCATAAGTTAAACTGAAGAAAAACATCTACAATTTCAGCTAAGAAAACTATTAAAGTCAGGTGTGTCCTGCTGGTTTCAGAATAGTTGAAAATTGCATCTCTGAATCTTTTTAGTTGTAAATGTAAACCTTGTTTATCAGGGTGGGAGAGGTGGAGAGTTAATTTTCAGTGGACAACTACAGACTTTACCCATCCAATCTCTTACTATGTATTCCCCAAACATAAGGAAACCAGCAAGTGAAGAAGCAAATTGCCAGGGCAGGGTTGAAAGAACGGACTATAAAAAAGTTTGGCTGATAGAAAAGAACTCTGGAATGATAAGAAAAAGGGCAGAGGGAAGACTTTCAGAGAAGCAACAACGGAATCATGATATACTTTCTCCACCCAGCCTCAAAATACACACAGAACTGAAGCACAACCAGTGAGGCCTTAATTAGAATTAAAAGGAACCTAAAAATGCAGGATTTTGAGTTCACGCCACACCAAATTTAATCAGCACAACTGTACTCATAAGGTTCTGCCTTAAGCCTGAGACCTCACTCCCAAAAATAAAAATTATATACTATTTTTCCACAGGATGTGTTCTCAGGGACAGAGCTCTGGAACCAGCATCTGGGTTTTGTAAGTCTAAACTATCAGAATGTCTATCTGCTACCAAGCCAACACACCCCAGTCTTCTGGAACTGATTGTACTCTTCAGAGGCAAACACAGCCCTCAAAAGTAACACCCCAAAGGGCTGAGAGGTACAGCCTCCACTTGGCGCTCTGGCTCCCTGAGTGAACGTGCAACAGAGGCCAACAGGGCCTAATGTGACAGCTGAGCAGCACAGCACCTCCCAAAATGTCATGGTGCCTGGCCTGCCTAGGGCGTGAGATGCGTAAGGGGAATGAAAGGTTTAATTTTTAGGGTTCCAAGAGAGTAAGACCAAGCTATTGGCTGTAAACTTGCGCACGCGCGTGTGTGTATGTGTGTGGAGGGGGTAGTGGGGTAGGGAGGTAAATCAGTACTGTGAGAGGCTTTGGCTCCAGAAGATTTTGCAGTTTATCTGGAAGCATTATTTGAGAAGTGTGGGGAGTAAAAAGGTAGTTACAACATTCTTCTATGAAAGTTTGTAGTCAGACAACTTAAGAGCATATTACAGAACTGCTCTGTCCTATGAATCTGACTGGAATTAAAAGATTCAGGGTGCAAGTAGCAGCCCTGACCCCGTAGAGATTCTGGGACCAGGCTCAACAGTGTCCCTTAAGAACCTTAGCATGTTAAATATTCCCATTTAATACTAAACTTTACAGGCCAGAGAGGGCTGGGGCTGCTGGGAAGTAGTCAGCATATGTCTGGGTAAGTTTAAAGAGCGAATGAAAACCCTGAGATCAGAAAGGAAGGCGGAGCTAAGGAAGTAAGCATCATTTACTCTGACCATCCTAGGATCCATCCTACCCCTGTCCCTAATCTGCCCTTTGGTTCTTTCTGAGCTATGATCTGAAGAAAAAGGAGTTGACACTAGTGCACAGGGATCTCGTAGGACTGTGCTCAGTCCTTGCTGTATTTTCTTTCTGAAATCTGATTTTACATTGTAGCGGTTTTCCCCAAAGAACAATGCCCTCCTATGAACTGACACACCCCCATATCAACCAAAAATCACCTTCAAGTTTGAAGTTTCTGGATGCTGAAGGCTGCGCTGCTGGATCTCAGTATTTGATTGAAGCAACACATGATTGAGACCTGGGAAATCAAAGCTGCAGTGATTGTATGGCAAGAAGATCTCTGAGCCTTGCCTGCCTGGAGACTGGAAACTGCCTGCAGTCAACGCCCTTGGCCCTGCCAGAAGAGACACACCCACGAGGAGCTCAATGCACCACTTCTGCTTGGCGCTCCACAACCAAACTACACTGAAAGGAGAAAAAAGTCCAGATCATTTCAATGAAGAACGTGAGAACCGGTCACTCATGTCTCACATGCATCCATGTTTGTCAGTGTAAGCAGCTCAATGAAAACCAAAATCTTAATACATGCACCTAGAATTAATACTGAGTAATTAAAAGTGACTACTTTTTGAAAAAAACCTCATGGTGAGAATGTATTTATCTTGGAGGGGAAGGCCATGTTAAATACATAAAACAGATGTTTCCTCTGCCAACTGTGGTCACCAGTAGTTTTGACTTTTTCCCCCCAGCAGCATCAACCAAAATTGGCATCGTGATTTTTAACTCTTCATTTCCATCCCTAAGAATCCACACACACACTAATCCCCACTTCTCCCCCACACGCCCCACTCCCTGGGGAGAAAAATAACAACCTTGCCTTTAAATTTTAAAATAAATGGCAACCAAGTGCTCAGTTCTATGTAAAGTATGAATATTTATTTCAGGCTTCAGATCCCAATCGATTTCAAAAAGCAAAATCTGATTTCTCTCAAAGTAGCCGAGGGCTCCACGTTAGGATGATTTCATGGAGGCTGAAGGAGCACATCTCATCAGGCTTAGCACGAAGTCCCTGACGCTCACTGTATCCCAGCCTTAGGAAGGGAAAGAAACAAAATTCACCACCATGGGGCCAAATGAATGTGCACACACTAATGTAAATGAGCAGCTAAACCTTGGCAAATTTGTTTTTTTTTTTTTTAACTTTGTTTTGTAGGGTTTTTTTTTTTTTCCATTTTCTTTTGCTACCCAGTATATGCAGCACTTGTGAACTCCCAAGAGGTTCCCAGCTTTAAACACATTAAACGTCTTGAAAGACTATTTAATTCCTCAAGAATCTAAAAACAGACCAAACGTGTTTTGCTGTGAACATTCTGCAGAGACGAAGTGAAGTGGGAGTTTGGGTTGATGATGTTGTTTAGAAAAAAAAAAAAAAAGAATCAATACAGTGATGGAAGGGTAAAGAATGCAAGAATTCAGACATTCTGTGTAGGGTTACTCTCTCTCCATTTAAGGTCCATAAAAAGGAGCAAACAGAGATCCATAAGGGGAGTCAGCAGGAGCTGTGTTTGTTTTCCCCACCCCCTGTGAATAGGTTTTTGCTGAGGGGCCATTGCTAGGTCCCCTCTTGCTCCCCTCCCTTTGGCCTGAGATGGCAGGGCAGTACAGGGGCATTGAAAGAGCATGTCACGACTCCTCATTCCCAGAATCATCATCATCATAACAGTCGGCATCTTCCTCCTCCTCATCTTCATCATCAATGTCGTCGTCATACAAGTCGTCATAAAGCAAATCTGAGCTGTTGTCATTGGAAGGCACTTTAGTTTTGATGCAATATTCCGCCAGGGTTGTGGGGACCTTTACTCCATCCTTTTCTGCTTCGGCCTTAGTGGCTGAAACCTGTTTCCTGAAGAGTGAATGACACAAAAATAGTTTACGGTAATTCTACGTTTTGAAGATGGATTTATAACTGTCCTTAAATAATCAAGATTACTTAGGACTGCTTTCCAAATTTCAGTACCTGCCTGAAAGCATCAATGGATAGTCTGTACTGCACCAAATTCTTTCAGCCCATTGGGTACCACTGTGAAGGGAATTTTTAATTATGACCTTTTTTGGGGGGAAATACACCATTACATGAAGGGAGTTTAAAGCGGTGGATTTCAAAATCACCTCAAATGATGTTTTACCTAGTCTTCTCACTACCAAACATTATGCACCCCAAGAACTCCCCCTTAATTTTCATTTATAGTAAAATCCACATACCCTTATGTCAGATTCCAAAGTCTTGTAAGATCCACTCTTACATGTTCTCACAGCCTTTCTCCAATTTCCCCACTTTCAGGCCACCCCTGGTCTTCTTTAGCAGCTTGAAGACACCTAGTTGATTTTTCCGTCTGAACCAGTTGCTCTTCCCCTGATCTACATATGCCTGGCTCCTCATTACTCAGATCTCAGCTTAAATACTACCTCAGAGGAGGCCTGAACCCAATTTAAAGTAGCTATTTGGTCACTCACATTATTCTACTTACCATTTTCTAGAATTTTTTTTCTATGATGTTTCTCATTTGTTTATTCTTCTGTCTTGCCCTGCTAGAATGTGTGCTTAATTAGAATAGAGGCCTTGTTTTAGTCACTTCTATTTCCCCACTGCCTAGGACGCAGCCTGGCACATAACAGGTGTGGAAAAAATATTAATAGCATGAATGAGTGAGTGGAAGAGTAAATAGTTTCCTTTGACAATTATAAAAATTTCAGTCATCAAGATTGGAGAAACTGAACTTAAAAATACATCAGAACTCCACTCTACTGATCTTTCTTCTGTCTGCCTCTTTTCAATTAGACTTCGTTGGTTGCTCTTGAAGCTTTACTTACGTCGCCATGCCTTACAGACTGATGATCCTGAGGCTTCTAGGCTTGAATCTCTTCACATTCTCAGCACTCTTAGCTGATAGCTCTTAAATCATTAGCCTCCACCTCATACATTTCTTCTGAGCTCTAGACAATTACTTAACCAAATGCCTTTTGGATATCCCCATCCTGATATTCCATAGGAATGCTAACTCACCAAGACTGCACCTGTCATTTTCTACCTCTATGGCCAGTTTCTCCTATTATATTTCTCTCACTAAAAGAGCATCAGTTTCTAAAATCATAAATCTCACTCCAAAGTCCAACTGCTTTTACAGCCTAAATATTTTTATATCTATCTTCTCATCCCCATTACCATCGCCTCACTTTAGTCCATGTTGGTCCCCTGGTCAATTGTGTTTTTTCAGAAATCAAATAGTATCATCCCTTCCCTCCCTAAAATCCTTAAGTACTACCCCATTACCTTTTACATTAAGAACGCTACTCTCTTATCATGACTTCACTGACACAAAGCTGATACGTAATGTTGAAAAATTAATCAGATAAAGAGACTCTTAAACTAAGAAATATAAAGCATAGAAGTACCTTGGGAACATTCATACATTATTCACTTACTAAATCCTACCTGTCCTTGAATATCAGGCTCCAGTCCTGACTGTTTTGTGAAGCATTCCCATCCTTCAATTCTCAGTCCACTCCTGCTCCTCTAAATTTCTACAGGTTCTTACTATTTATACTAATTATCTTCAATCTTTGGTATATATCAGTCACCTGGGTGGCTGGTAAAAAAAAAAAAAAAAAAAAAATACAGATGCCCAGACTCTATCCTTGGAATCTCATTAAATAGCTATAGTTTAGGGGAAGTCTAAAGGCGATCAATCCCAACAGACAGAAAACTTTGATAACTGCTTGTTTTGTATTACTCAGAGTTCAAATGACATGCTTTTTCAGCATTGTTTCAATTTTTTCACATCACATGGTATCCCAACTAGATTTATAGAGACTCTTATTTGTATAAATTACAGTTCTTACTAAACTCCTATGCACAGAATGAGCTGGAACCGTACTTGGTGGATCTATTTTAAGGGATAAAAATGTAGTATTAAAGGGAGTTGAATTTATTGCAAAATTCTTGGGTACTATTATGAAAACCTAATGTCCTACCTTAAGGTATGATCAAGAAATGAAAGGTTGAACATTCTTTCCCCTTTTTACAGAGATGGAGAAACTAATGACTCAAAAAGATAACTGACAAATGGTCACACAAGTAGTAGCAGAGCCAGCAGTAGACTCCAGGTCTCCAACTTCTTATTCTAGGGCTCTCTGTTATACCATATATTAGTGTTGCTGATAATGAGCATATCAAGAAGATACCTGCTGCTATGGTCAAAAATACCAATAAATTATAGGGCTTCATTAATTGAAACGTTGAAAACAAAATTATTGTCTTATATACCTGGAATGTCCGGAATGGGGTCCCTAAAATGATTCAGAGAGTTTGCAAATGTGACTAGTTAAGAACACGGAGGTTCTGGTTCCTAGAAAACCAGATCTGCTGCACAGTATCTTCTCGTGGGAACTCTCTCAAAAAATAATGAAGCTCATTAGCCGCAGGCAGAAATCTTCTCTTCCCACACTACAAATCTAATTGAGAGAAATTATCCTGGAGTGGACAGGATGTTTAAGTTTGATTTAAACTTTTGGTTCCAGAGACTTCGGTTTTGTGTGAAGAGTTAAAGTAATCAAATAGAAGACAAAAGCACCTTACCTAATGATTTCAGCATATTCTTTGTCTTTTCCTTTACTGTCTCTCCATTTCCTGAACATAACTGAAGCATCCACATTGGCCGGGGAGAAGGTGTTGGGCTCATTAAGCAGTGATATTACACTTAATAGGATAGTCCTAGAAACAGGAAAAAGGGGTCAACTATTAATATCCATATTCGCAGTATTCAAAATTATTCTGCCTTTTTCATTTTCTTTTGTTTTTTTGAGACGGGGTCTTATTCTGTTCCCTGGGCTAGAATGCAATGGGGTTGTCATAGCTCACTGAAACCTCAAACTCCAGAGTTCAAGTGATCCTCCCACCTCAGCCTCCAAGACGTGGGACTATAGGCGTGTGCCGGCATGCCCAGCACAAGTATTCTTTTCAACCCAGGTGCATCCCTAGAGTCCCAGCTACTCGGGAAGGTGAAACAGGAGGATCACTTGAGCCCAGAGGTTCAAGGCCAGCCTGGGTGGCCATATCTGTCACTATGTGGTGAGAGCCTGCTTAATAACAAAGTCAATATAGAATAAAGTAGAACTGAGATTTTTTTTCCCATCTGAAAAAAATACTCTAGATACAATTTATATGCAGTAGCCTAATCAGAATTTCTTAACCAGTATGTTATGAAAGGGTTACAGGTAAATTATATTATTGGTCTTCTCAGGCAGTTGGGTGGGTGGGGAACTAGGACAGCCTGAGCCCCTGGAACAGTAACGTCTAGCCAAAGAACCATCTTTAGTTTACCTTATTGTGATCTACAAATAGTCATATGCCCCATAACAACATTTCGGTCAATGGATTACGATGGCAGTTCCGTAGGATCATTGTACTGTACCTTTTCTATGTTTAGATACATAAATACTTTCCATTGTGTTACATTTGCCTATGGTATTCCATACAGTAACATCCTGTACAGTTTTGTAGCCTAGGAACAATAGGCTATACCATATAACCTAGGTGTATAGTAGGCTGTACCATCTAGGTTTATATAAGTACATTCTAGGATGTTTGCATGACAAAATTGCCTAATGGTACATTTCTCAGAAGGTATCTCCATCACTAAGTGATGCATGACTGTACCATCATTATTTTCTCCACATTCCATGACTGGAAAAGATCAGGAAGCAATGTCATACATAGTTTAAATTGTCTATCACTTCTACTAAAATAATATATCAAAGGCATTACACCTGTACCATGGTAAACAACTCTGCAAGGTAATTATTATAAATCCTGTTTTTATGGAATGGGAAAACTAAGCTGCTGAGACAACACTGCTAGAACATACAAAACAATGTGAATATAAGAATTATTCCAACTATCACCTTGTTTTTTGGTTGTCATTAACGTTTTTTTGTTTTTGTTGTCAGTGTTAAGTGTTTAAAATCCTTACTAATTTATTGTATTTTCTCAGGAGAAAAAAGGGAAGATAGGTTTAACTATAAGTGGAAGAAGGGAAGGAAAGACCCAATAAAGAAACTATCAAATGATTATACCCCAACAATGGGGTCAATAAAGCCCTCTTAAAGGGATTAGTTTTCTGCAGGTCAAGAAATAAGGGAAAAGAATCAGGAAAACAAGAGACTCTTTATTATTATTCTTCTGTCCATGTAACTTGGACAAGTTTCTTGGACTAGCACAACAGATGCTGAGGGGCCATCCCCAGACTTTTAGTTCCTATATAAAGAATAACTCCACTGCCCTTTTTCTATTCTAGGTTTTGAGGAACAGGTCTGGTCTATCCCAATCCAGTGGTTTTTATGTGTGTAATATTTACTACATATGTACTACAACAAAGAACAGGCCTAATCCAGGAAGAGTTTGGGATAAGAATGAAGGATAAGAGGCCGGGCGCGGTGGCTCATGCCTGTAATCCTAGCACTCTGGGAGGCCGAGACGGGCGGATTGTTTTGAGCTCAGGAGTTCGAGACCAGTCTGAGCAAGAGTGAGACCCCATCTCTACTAAAAATAGAAAGAAATTAATCGGACAACTAAAAATATATAAAAAAAATTAGCTGGGCATGGTGGCACATGCCTGTAGCCCCAGATACTTGGAAGGCTGAGGCAGAAGAATTGCTTGAGCCCAGGAGTTTGAGGTTGCTGTGAGCTAGGCTGATGCCATGGGCACTCTAGCCTGGGCAAAAAGATTGACAATCTGTATAAAAAAAAAAAAAAAAAGAAAATGAAGACCAAGACATCATTCATATCTGTCTGTATATACAGACTAGCAAATGGAAAACCAGCAAGTTCTGAAGTTCTATGGAAGTCAGACATGTTTAAAAAACAAAACCAAATTAAAGTAGTATTTAAAGGAGATCAGAAAGCAGAATTGGTGGGTGGGGGTGGTAAAAAAAAAAGCAGGATTAGACATATATAACTCAATGAGTAATACGGTTATTTGTCAATTTTCAACATACAGACAACCCTTTGCCTGTTTCTGGAAACTTTAGCAGGGCAGAACCAGCCTCAGCACCACAAACAAGGCCTAGCTCAAGAGTCTTGCCTGGAAACCAAGAAAAGTTCAGAATTTTGAATGATTAAATACTGGCATCTCCCCCTCCCCCTGTTGTATACATCTCTCTAATCAGCATGTGAGAGGTTTAGAAAGGGCTCACTCTAAAAAACCTAAGCTTACCTTACTCTTAAAACACACACACACGGAGAGACAATGGATAGACGAGTAACACTAGAAAATGAACCAGTCATCATTATGTGTTTCTTGTTGTGAAGGAGGGACTTAAAGAGGACATCACAGCAAAGAAGCCTGTTATGACTGGGAAAAAGGGCCAACAAATGGTAAAAATATAGTAGCTTAATGGGTTCATTCACATATTATACAGTTTTTCTTCTAACAAATATAACACTTCCTTCTGTGCAGTGCTGAAACTGCTGCTGACTGGTATATCCCTGAGAATGCAAGGTAGGAGTGAGGGTCTCAGATGAAAATGCACAAAAATACAAAATTAGAACACATTAGCTTAAAAAGTAGGAATTTTAAATACACAAAAATATGTATCATTTGCACAGAATGAAACTGGTAGGTTGAGGGCACTGTGACCCAGTGTGCAGAAATCAAAGGAGTAAATAAATAAAGCCATATTAGCCCAGAATGGGGTTTAAAAGAGCCCTAGGAATAGCAGGGCTGCAGCTATTCCCCCTGATCTTGCCTACTTTGCCACCCAATGCTAGGGGCAGTGTCCTTGTCTCTCTCTGCCCTTTCAATGGATTAGGGAGATAGTAGGCAGGAAAATACTTTTCTCTACTCATGAGAAGAGACCCTTCATACTAAACAATAGCCTCTTTGGATTGGGTTCATCAGTTTGGGCCCCTGCTGTATCTTTTTAGAGTGGCAAAGAAAACACTACGTATTAATGTTTCAACATGAAGCAAATCCCCACCAAAACCGCCTTCCTACCTCAGAGCCTACAGCAGGTATGACAGGTACTTCTGGGGATGGTATGTAACTCAGAGAAAGCAGTTATGAACTCTATAGCAAGGTCTGTAGCAAAGGAGGGACACTCCTGTCCCCCCACCCCCTGCCAAAAGCTCCCACTTGGATCTGGACAGAGCACGGATCACGATACATCCACCAGGCAGAGGTATCCACCAGTTACATCCTAATCAAAGACCTGTGGCAGCATCGGGCCTCCACCCTTCCAACTATACCCTTTTGCCAATTTAGGCTACTCCTTAAAATTTGCCAAATCTGTAAAAAAAACCCTCACACCACCACTACCCCCAGCTCCATGAACTTAATCCTGGGCCTCTGGGAACAGGAGGGCTGTGGATCTCTTCTTCCAAAAGAAATATGCTGGCTTCCCCTAAGAGGTAGCAAACTACTGGGACTTTAGTGGACACTAGTTGGCTGATGCTCTGGATTCCTACAATTCTAGTGTGTTTTTTGTTCTTTTTCCCTTTGTGCTAACTCTTACTACTCACCAGATATTATGATACAGATAGGATCAAGGTCTTAAAAGTAACTTGAGTCCCTTACTCTTCTTTAGGTCACAAAAGCCCTCCATGTGCTACTTTATTTTATGAATATGTCCATTGAGGTACTAAACAATGGACTTGAGTACAGCTAGCCATGAAGTTGTCCAAAAATATGTGAGTATGGAACTGCTTTCAGATACTAGTGCCACACAGCAGCCAAGATTCCACAACAGAAGGAGCTGACTCCTAATGCCACCTCCACTGATGTTTTCCTATAGCCACCCATAAATTGGATGTGGAGCCCAGAACCCTTAGACAGTGGCTGACCCTAGAGAATTTAGCAACAAAAGAGCAAAAGAGGAAAGGTTGCCCATCTTTACTACATCTTGTATCTTGTGTCTTAATATTTCAGTGCCATAACTGTGACCTGTGAGAAAATACAATTTACTACTTAAAAACCCCCTTGACCTTGCCTAAGGACAAATAACACAGTAACAAAAGGGGTAGGGAAAAGTAATCCACATTTACTCATTAGGCAGTGCTTTCCTGAGTTCTGAGCACCACTAGGTATTCTAAGCAGATAAAGTTTAGCATATAAAACACTCTATTGCCCCTGGAAACACTAAAAGATTGCCACATTGAAGGAATATCCAAAGACTACATAGAACTAAAAGATAAAAAATACAACAGTGAATGATTTCAAATGCAAACACACTGTAAAGCTGTGTATGAAGATCTTTGGTGGAATTCAAAGATAACTAGTTGTGGTTTTGAAGCCTCTAAACAAAGAAGTACAAAAGCAGGGAAAGCAATTCTGATTTTGAGTTTGGGGAATGTCCCTAAATCAGGGATTAGGTGGCCTAGGGACCCAGAGTGAGAAAAAATGATTCAGGTACCCAAAGTACCAAAGGCAATTTCAGCTGGGCAGATAAGTTATGAAAGGAATCCTCTGCTTCAAAGGATTGGGTTAAATGAGAAGTAGGGTTATTTTGTTTTTTTGTTTTTTGAGACAGGGATCTCACTCTGTTGCCTGGGATAGAGTACAGTGGTATGATCATAGCTCACTGCATCCTCACACTCTTTGGCTCAACCAATCCTCCTGAGTAGGCTTTTCTTAAAAACAAAAATGTTCGTAATATTTTAAGCTGAAGTAAGGCAAATGATACAGTCTGTATTTAATGTAAGAGAAGTAAAGGATAAAAATCTTAAATTCCCATGGGTAGTGGCAATAGATTATTTAGCCAGGTAGCACAAGAACACAATGAGAAAAACCTTGTCTGAGGCTTTGTATGGGAGGAAAGGGGAAGCTTGTTTTCTCAAAGAGAGAGGGAGTGTAAGCATTTGATTTAACATTCAACCAGAATTGCCAGTATCTTATAGCTACCACTTCCTCTATTCTAGGGTTACTACTAGTCCTGAAAAACAAGCACCGGTATCATACTAATAGGACAACCTAGCATTTTTTTGGTCCAATTTTTTAACAAATGTTCCAAAACACTTCTTTAAAACCTTTCATATACATTGTCTAATTATTTTGTCAAAATAATGTGATATAATTATTTCTTAGGCATGGCAGCCTCAAACATGTCCTTTATAAAGTGGAATAAATAAAACTCAGAGTTTTTAATACTTATTATTAATATAAACCAGTTCTTAGTCTATTAAGACAGTTCATAAATGCACCATTTGCTACATATGACATTTTCCCTCTAAAAAAACGGTCCATTCTAAATTATAAAATACCTAGAATAAAAATGGTCAAAACAATTATTTATTTTCATGTATTTAGCAACCAAGATAAATTCTGTGCTACTTAAAATAAACTGGTTATGATATAGGCACCTAGCAATTACATCTCCCTGCAGCCAAATGAAATAAACATGAGGAGCTAAAAATTAGATTCCTTTGCTAATAGCAAATGATTACTTCACATTTGACCAAAAAAAAAAAATTCCATAAAAATATTTGACAATAATGGCAGTGACCCAGTCAACAAGGTAATATGTATTATTTTAGTGGCTGTACATGCATTATTCATTTAATTCTTCCAACAACCGAGGTATTATCCTTGTTTACGCTACTAATAAAACCTAATGTCTTAAATTTTAAAAATATAAAGCTTTGAACATACCAAAATTACCTAGAAAGTTTATCTTTTACTTCAGCAAAAACTCTATCCTGATTTCCTCATTAGGAAAAAAAATTAAAATCATATAAGAATCTAGGATAAAAAAATAAGATGTAAAAGAAATGCTAAAAACAATATTCAGACAAGTGGAACATTATTATAATATGTACTTTACTGGGACCCAAAATAACAGACAAGTATGAAACTGAGGTCTTCAAAAATAATCTAGAACACGGGTCATTGATTATAGCATAAGATTAATTTTCATGCCTCATCCAGAAATCTGTTAATACAAAAAAAAAAAAAAGAAAGAAAAAAGAAATCTGTTAATATAACACAGATAGAATATAGTTAACCTTAAATTCCTTTTCTTCTCTTTTTTTTTTTTTGAGATTGAGTCTCACTCTGTCACCCCAGGTAGAGTGCAGTGGCATAATCATAGCTCACTGCAACCTCAGACTCCTGGGCTCAAGAGATCCTCCGGCCTCAGCCTCCCAGAGTGCTAGGATTACAGGCATGAGCCACAATGCCCAGCCATAAACTTAAATTCCTTTAAACAAATTCAGCTCATAAAAGAGAAGCCAAGTCTAAAACTTCAAAACCGCTTTAATGCCATTCAGAGAAATAATGGAAAATACTATAAAATTCCTCAATCATTTATATTTATAGGACTATAGGACTATACCAGACTTAATACCAGACTTGAGAAACCTAGACCATGATAAGGCAAAATCCTGGCTATACACATGAGGTTACTAAATATCTGAATAGACCAATCCAAGCTACAGAGAAAGGTAAAGGAGAAATGAGGTTTAGGATTTTATTAGGGAGTCCACAAATGAACAAAGCACTGAGAAATGCCTAAACCCAAACCACAGAACACAAAGTACTACAACATATGAACCAAAAATTGAGTTGGAGAAATTGAACATTGATAAAAACAGGGGAAGAAGGAGACAACATGGTGGAATGAAATCTTATCTACCCTCTTCCTGCTACACAAAGAGAAGCAGAATTTTTATTTTATTTTATTTTATTTTTTTTGAGAAAGGGTCTTCCTCTGTCATCTGGCTAGAGTACAGTGGAATCATCATAGCTCACTGCAACCTCAAGCTCCTGGGCTCAAGTGATCCTCCTGCCTCAACCTCCCAAGTAGGCAGAACTACAGGCACATGCCACCATGCCTGGCTACACTTTTTTTTTTTTTTTTAAAGAGACAGGGTTTCTCTTATGTTGCTTAGGCTGGTCTCGAACACCTGGCCTCAAATGTTGGGATTACAGTTATGAGCCACCATGCCCGGCCAGGATAAAAATTTTAAAATATGTATTTAACACAACTAAACTAGAAAGGGTACCAAAAATTAAGAGATGACTCAAAGCCAGAAAAGCATATTCCAACTGATGTTCTGGCACATTAAGGATTTATTAAACTTTAGAAATAGGGCCTAAATGTTTAGGTGCTGGGATTTTTAAGGTCCACACAGAGACAGGAGACATGGGTTTGGGCCTGTTCAAGTTACAAAGCTGGAAAGTAAACCCCTGGTCTGTATTAGTTTTCCCAGGGCTACCATAACATAGCACCACAAACTGAGTAGCTTAATGTTCCCTTTGAAACTTGTAGGGGAGAATCCTTCCTTTTTTTCTCCCCTAGGTTCTGGTGTTTGTCTGCAATACTTGATATTCCTTGGCTTTAAATCTCCACTGGGAGTTAAGATTTCAAAATATCTTTTAAGGGGGTAAAATGCAACCCTTTTCTAGGGAAAAACTGAATCCACAAATAGGGCTGAGAAAAGATCTCAGAAAATGAAACAAAAAGAGATAAAATCAAGTCACCTAAGAGGGGTGGAAGAGAGAAAAAAACAGGGTAGCCAAACTTTTCCACTACAACAATGAACACAGCAGAGAAATGCATATATCCTCAAGGAAAGAAGTTTTGATTCTGAAATCTTATGCTCAGCCAAATTTTCATTTAAATTATAATGGCAACACATATACATACATGAGCACATAACATTTTGAATATGTAAAAATTCAGGGAATATAATATTGGCTCCCATGAGCAATTCGTGGAGAAATTACTAGAGGACAAATTATAGCCAATGAATAGATCAGACAGAGTAAGAGAATGGGCAGCAAACAGTCCATTTAACAGTAGGAATAAGAATGAAAGAAACTGGGATTATGTTATAGAACAGCACAGACTATAAACCTTACAACCCTGACAATAAACAATTTTTAAAAGTTAAAAGGAGGCCAGGTGAGTTGGCTGACGCCTGTAATCCTAGCACTTTGAGAGGCTGAGGTGGGAGGATCGCTTGAGGCCAGGAGTTCAAGACCAGCTCAAACAAGACTAAAACCCCTTCTCTACAAAAAACAGAAATATCAGCCAGGCATGGTTGTGCACACCTGGTGTCCCAGTTACTCGGGAGGCAGAGGCAGAAGGATCACTGGAGCCCAGGAGCTTGCGGTTGCAGTGAGCTATGATTGCTCCACTGTACTCTAGAGCCTGGCAACACAGTGAGATCCTGACTCAAAAAAACAAAAAAACCCAAAAAGTTAGTGGAAAGGGGGAAGAGAGAATAGGAGATGAGTATGCTGATTTCCTTTTCTTTTATAACCAAATGTCATTATAATTTGATGCTAACAAAATAAGTAATAGATGTAAGTAAATTTGAAGGTATAAATCATCAGCTACAATTGTGTGATGTAAGGGGTATGAGGGTTGTGGAAGGAAAAAATATACTAATTTTGTTAATGATCATGAAAGATGTCTTTATATAAAGCGATAGTCTTAAAACTAATATACACATGCTCCTGGGGTATATGAAATATATCAATTCTCCTTTTTACCCTCCCTTCTCACAGCTGCCCTTTCAAAAGAAATGCATATCTCTGACCCATTGTAAATATTCTTATGGTCCAATGCCCAGTGGTGATGAAACATTAAGGGTGCAAAAACAGAGAAATTTAAAAATATCCATCCTAGCAGAGCCAACTGTTTTTCCTATCTCATGAATAATTTTGTTAAAAGCGCAGAGTGGTGTTTTTAAAAGGAGCAGATTTGGTACATGGTAGGGTGTAATAAATTCAGATTATGTGTAGATTGGGACTGCCTGAATTATATTTTCATTATAGCAAACTAACTCCATCCTTTGTTTACTGCTAAGAAATACATCATCCCTGAGGGAGAGTCCCCTTAATGTTAAGCAGCTCAGTGCAGGGGTGAATGCCTGTAATCCCAGTTACTTAGGGAGGCTGAAGCAGGAGGACAGATTAAACTCAAGAGTTCAATTCAAGCCTGGGCAACACAGCAAGACTATGTCTCTTAAAAAAAAAGAAGAAAAAAGAAGTTAAGCAGAAAGTGTAGAAATTATGTGGTGATTCCTTATTTCACAGAGGTAATAAACTATGGCAAGGCCCTATGCTTTATATATCTACATGAGAATTAGAATTCAGAGGAATGATGGTTGTCAAGGTGCAGTGTATCAACACATTTATTTGAATTAAAGAAGTCACACTTTTCTTCTGATTTAAACAATATACTGGGGCAAGATGTGCTGAAATCCAAACTATATATATTTTCTCAACTCTCTCAAAATACACTGAACAAGTTACCTAAAGGAGTGAGTAACCGGCATCATCGATAGTGATTTGGTGTATCTTCAAGGACCTCTTTGGCTATCTGATGTCTTAAAGGGCCCCTTTTATAAGTCAAGAAGCTTCCAATTCTTTGCTTTTGATAAAATTGGAGATCTTAATCAAGTTACTGGCTTTCAGACCAGTAAAAATTACTAACAAATGACTAAATAAACAAATGGGGAAGAATAGATCAAGCTGTACAAAAGAATTCAAAATAATATATATAAGATATGTTGGCCTCGAAGAGGTATAATTCTCCACACCTTAAGTGTGGGCTGTGCATATGACTTCCTTCTAATGAGTACAGAATGAAAAGTAGGGCACAGTAACTTTATAGTGAAGAAAACCTATAATGCTATCTCGGCCAGATGATGAAAGTTGTTTTTTTTTTTTTTTTTTTATGATACAGAAAATAACTATTTTGCCTGGGCTAGAGTGAGTACCATGGCATCAGCCTAGCTCACAGCAACCTCAAACTCCTGGGCTCAAGCAATCCTTCTGCCTCTCAGCCTCCCGAGTAGCTGGGACTACAGGCATGTGCCACCATGCTCGGCTAATTTTTTCTATATATTTTTAGTTGTCTGATTAATTTCTTTTGTATCTTTAGTAGAGATGGGGTCTCGCTCTTGCTCAGGCTGGTTTCGAACTTGAGCTCAAACAATCCACCCGCCTCGGCCTCCCAGAGTGCCAGGATTACAGGCGTGAGCCACTGCGCCCGGCCCAGATGATGAAAGTTAATAAGCCATGTCGATAGCAATCACTCCAGATATGATGTGATGAAAATGGCACTTTAACTCTGTGATCTTTCTTCTTCAAAACTATAACTTCAGTCTAATCATAAGAAAAATATCAGAAAACTCCCAACCAGGGGACAATGTACAAAATACTTTATCAGTAGCCCTAAAAGCTATCAAGGTCATTAAAAACAAGTCAGCCAAGAGTTGCCTAAGGAGATGTGATTATTAAATATGTGGTATCGGCCATGGGATCCTGGAGTGGAAAAATGATACTAGGTGGAAACTAAGGAAATGTGAAAGAGTATGGACTTTAGTTTGTAATAATGTATTTATATTGGTTCATTAATTATATCAAATGAATGATAGTAATGTTAGATGTTAATAATGAAAACACCAGAGAATATGCAATTGGCCAGATGCAGTGGCTCACACCAGTAATCTTAGCACTTTGGGAGGAGAAGGCGGGCAGATTGCTTGAGGACAGTAGATCAAGACCAATCTAAGCAACACAGTGGGACCCCACCTCTACAAAACATAGAAAAAATTAGCTGGGCATGGTGGTACGCACCTGTAGTCCCAGCTACTCAGGAGGCTGAAGTGGGAGGATTGAGCCCAGGAGTTTGAGGTTGCAGAGAGCTATGAGAACACTACAGCACCCTAGCCCAGCCAATAGAGCAAGACTCTGTCTCAAAAAAAAAAAAAAAAAAAAAATTATTGATGACAAAATCAAAATGAGATACCACTTCACACCCACTGGGATGGCTACAGTAAAAACCACAGACAATAACAAGTGTTAAAGAAGATATGGAAAAATTAGAACACTAATGCTGGTGGGAATGTGAAATGGTACAACCACATTTGAAAATAGCCTGGCAGCTCCTCAGGAAGTTAAACATAGAGTTACTATATGATCCAGCAATTCCAAACTTAACTATATCCACAAAAATGAAAACATATGACCACTCAAAAAGCTGTACACATGGTTCACAGCAGCATTATTCATAATAGTCAAAAAGTGGAGGCTGGGTGTGGTGGCTCATATCTGTATTCCCAGCACTCTGGGAGGCCGGGGTTAGGAGGATCACTTGAGCCCAAGAGTTTGAGACCAGCCTGAGCAAGAGCAAGACCTCAGCTCTACTAAAAATAGAAAAAATTAGCCAGGCGTGGTGGTGCATGCCTGTAGTCCCAGCTACTTGGGAGGTTGAGGCAGGAGGATCACTTTAGCCCAGGAGTGTGAGGTTGCAGTAAATGACTCCCCTGCACTCTAGTTGGGGTGACAGAGCAGGGCTGTCTCAAAATAAAAAAATAAAAATAAATTTTTTAAAAAGTCAATTTTAAGTCTGTAAAGACTAAGGTTTTTCTGCAAAAAGGAATAAGAATCCTAATATAAGAAAGCAAGCAACAAACACAGAAGTCGTGACATCCCAAAGAAGCAGGCTGGAACTTAAAGATGATATAAGAGGAAGAATTCAGACTTGAAAATTTCTTCCAAAGAGAACACGGAGAAATGAGAATCATCACATGCATCATTGTTCAGTAAATACAACTCTTCAAAATGACGCATACACCTCTGCAAATTCATTTATATAAGTACAGTAAAAAAAATGATGCATATATATTTCTTAAAGCTGTAGCTAAAGACGAAACAACCAAACATTGGAAGGATTCTTATGCATAGGTTAAAAGACAATATATAATCTTACTTTACTAGGGGCAAAGAAAATAAGGAGACTCTAAGACTCACCCCAAAATCAAGATTTTTCCTTATGTGATACCTTACCTCACATTCTGTGTAGGATTCCACCGTTCAGAGGGCAGTTCTCCACTCTGTGGGTCATCTACAGGCGGATGAAGAATCGAAATGCAAACATCTCCATTCTATGAGACACAAACATCATATTCACTAAATACTCAAAAAGCAATATAGAAAAAGGTACATCATTTCTACTGAAGTTCCCTTTATTTCTTGAAATTTGCTTTCTTTTCCTTAAGGGAGAAAATAATTCTGCTTTTTCTTGATGTTAAAAATCAAAGTTAAAGAAGAACTAAACATTTTCTTTCTTTTTTTTTGAGACAGAGTCTCACTCTGTTGCCCGGGCTAGAGAGCTGTGGCGTTAGCCTAGCTCACAGCAACTTCAGACTCCTGGGCTGAAGCGATCCTCCTGCCTCAGCCTCCCAAGCAGCTGGGACTACAGACATGTGTCACCATGCCTGGCTAATTTTTTTTTCTCTATATATTTTTAGTTGTCCAGCTAATTTCTTTCTATTTCAGTAGAGACGGGGTCTCGCTCTTGCTCAGGCTGGTCTCAAACTCCTGAGCTCAACAATCCACCCACCTCGGCCTCCCAGAGTGCTAGGATTACAGGCGTGAGCCACCGCGCCCTGCCGAAAACATATCTTAATATTATAAAATCTCTAAGACATTTTTCTTAGTGAAAAAAGAAACTATGCCTATAATACAATCCTTCTGAAACTTACGTAAAAACAAATTGGCAAACACAACAAATTAAGATTCAAGAATCTTGATAAACAGCCAAATATATATATCCCTTTGTTTTCAGACACATCTGTACATAAAAAAAAGTACATAAAAAGAAAAAAATGTGACCTTGCTTAAAATCTGCCTAGAGAGAAGCTATAATTACCTTTGATATCAATCACAGGTATCAATAACTATGTTCTTACATAAACCAAAAATATGCCTCACAATGACTTAAACTATAATTTCCTAAATATATGGTTAGAGTAACTCACCACTATACTTATTATATTTTGCTTCATAAACTTAGAGAACCTAATTCATAAATACACTTGGATTAATTCAAACACATATAGATTGCCAACCATATGCAATACAGAATGCTATTCAACAGGAAAGACAAGGTGGGTAAAATAGTCACTTATCTCTTAGGACTTTGAATAAAATAGAAGGTGAGAGTTTTATTTTTTAAAAATTGGGTCAGGCGCTGTGGCTCACACCTGTAATCCTAGCACTCTGGGAGGCTGAGGTGGGAGGATCACTTGAGGTCAGGAGTTGAAGACCAACCTGAGCAAGATCAAGACCCCATCTCTACTAACAATAGAAAAAAATTAGCCGGTGGTACATGCCTATAGTCCTACCTACTCGGGAGGCTGAGGCGGGAGGATCGCTTGAGCCCAGGACTTTGAGGGTGCAGTGAGCTATGATGACATTAATGCACTCTAGCCAGGGCAACATAATGAGACACTATCTCAAAACAAACAAAACAACAACAAGAAAATTGGAGGTATAGCTAAGGCATAAAAATCTTACACGTGTAACCCAAATTTAGATACACACTAGTATATATGAATGGAAATATGTATTTATGTAAATAACCATTATCAAGATAAAACATTTTTAAAGGAATTAAGTTTTAATAAAATGAACACCAAATACTATATACTAAACCTCTGTATTATAGTTTGGTATCAAAAGGACCACAAAAAGGCACTACAAAAAAAGGAGAGAGAAGGTATTTGGGCAGAGAATACACGGGAGGTGATGTGGAAAAAAATGAAAAAGATTTGTGATCAAGGAAGCTTTGAGATGGGCCTTTAAGAATGAGCAAATTTATCACACCTGTAATCCTAGCTCTTTGGGAGGCCGAGGCGGGCGGATTATTTGAGCTCAGGAGTTTGAAATCAGCCTGAGCAAGGGCGAGATCCCGTCTCTACTAAAAATAGAAAGAAATTAATTGGACAACTAAAAATATACAGAAAAAATTAGCCGGGCATGGTGGCGCATGCCTGTAGTCCCAGCTACTCGGGAGGCTGAAGCAGGAGGATCGCTTGAGCCCAGGAGTTTGAGGTTGCTGTGAACTAGGCTGACGCAACGGCACTCTAGCCCGGGCAACACAGTGAAACTCTGTCTCAAAAAAAAAAAAAAAAAAAAAAAAAGAGCAAATTTTAACAACCACTGTGAAATTTAGACATGAGTCTGTCTGGAGAAATAAACCAACATTATAAACAGTAGAATAAAATATGTTTGGGTACTTGTATTTGTTTTCTATTGCTATTATAACAGATTACCACAATCTTAGTGTTATAAAACAAATTTATTATTTTGTATTTCTGTAGGTCAAAGTCTGTCATGTCTCTCACAAGACTAACATCATTGTGTTGGCAGCACTGCACTTCTTTCATAAGACTCTAAGGAAAAATCCCCTTCCTTTCCCTTTTCAAGATATTAAAGGCCATCCTTTGCCCTTGGCCTCCTTCCTCTATATTCAAAGCAATGTTTCATTTTCCTCAGCCTTTCTTCTAATGTCACAAACTCCTTTAACTCAGTTTTATGCCTCCCTCTTGCACTTTTAAGGACCCTTGTGATTATCTATCTGGATAATCCAGAACAATCTCCCTTTTTAGAGATGAGCTGTTTAGCAACCTTAATTTCCATTTGCCATGGAACTTAACATATTCACAAGTTCCAGAAATTAGGATATGTATATTTTGGGGGACCATCATTCTACCTACCCCGATATTGAACAGCCCAATTTTGATGAGGAATAGAGCACAAAAATTAGGCCAGGAGTAAGTTACTTCGTTCAGAGTTTAATGTGTTTATAAATAAAACTTCAGAGTAGTGGAATAACATGAACACATATGCATTTAGAAATGATATACTAAAAGATGGGCATCTTAATCAATGCAGACAATGCATTTGACAAAATCAGACACTTTCATGATAAATACACTCAAAAAACCATGACTAGAAGGTGACTATCATACTATGACAAAGGAAATTTATGAAAAACCCAAAGCTAACATCATACTAAATAGTGAAAGACCGAAAGCTGTCCTCCTAAGATCAGGAAGAAGACAAGGATACTAACTTTCATGACTATTTAACATTGTATTGGAAGTTTCTAGCCAGAGGAATTGAACAAGAAAAAGGAAAAAAAAGGAACTGAATTGAAAGGGAGAAGTAAAACCATCTTTATTCACAGAAGGCATGATCCTACATATACAAAATCCCAGAGAATCTAAAAGAAAGCTACTATAGTTAATAAATTTGGCAAAGTTATAAGATATACAGTGAACACTCAGTTTTATTTCTATACACCAGCAACAAATAAATCTAATCAAGGAAGTCAAAGACTTGTACACCGAAAACAAATCATTGCTCAAAGAAATTTTAAAAGACCTAAATAAATGTGAAGACTTAAAGTTAAGATAGTGCTATTCCCAAATTTGATGCACAGATTCAACACAATCCCTAACAAAATCCTACCTTCCTTTTTCGCACAAATTAACAATGTGATCCTAGAATTTATATGGAAATTAAGGGAGCCAGATAACAAAAACAATTTTGAAAAAGAACAAAGTTGGAAGACTCACTTACGTCCCAGTTTCAAAACTTACTATTACACAAAGCTACAGTCAACAAGGACACTCTAGTAACTGGCATAATGACAGACATTTAGATCAACTGAACTGAGAGTCCAGAAATAATCTCATACATCTATGGCCAACTGATTTTTAACAAGGAAGCTAAGTCCAATGAATGAAGAAAGAATAATTTCTTCAATAAATGGTGCTGGGACAATTGGATTTCTACAAACAAAAGAATAAAATTGGACTCTTACCTCATGCCATAAAGAAAAATTAACTAAAAATATATCAAAGATTTGGCAATACATTTTTAGATATGAAAACAAAATCATAAGCAACAAAAAATATAAATTGAACTGTATTCAAATTGAAAACTTTTGTGCAGCCAAAGGACATTATCAAGAAAGTGAAAAGTTACCATAAAGGATGAAGAAAAATACTTGCAAATCATGTCTGATATGGGTTTAATACCTACAATGAATTCCAAAAATTCAACAACAAAAAGACAATCCAATTTTAAAAGCAGGTAAGGACAGACATTTCTCCAAAGAATATATACAAATGGCCCATAAGCACAGAAAGTATGCTGAACATCATTAGTCATTAGAGAAATGGAATCAAAACCACAATGAGACATCACTTCACACCCCTTTGGATAGCTATAATTGGAAAAAGAGAGGGAGAGGGATAAGCATTGGCAAGGATATGAAAAACCAGAACCCTCATACACTGCTGGTGGGAATGTAAAATGGCTCAGCTGTTGTGGAAAAAAAATTTAGCAGTTCCTTAAAAAGTCATACATAAAATCCCCATTTAACCCCACAATTCCACTCCTAGGTTTATACCCCAAAGAACTGAAAACAGATACTCAAACAAGTACATGTATATATGCATGTCCATAGGAGCACTATTCACATATGCAAAAGGCAGGCACAATCCCAATTTTTATTAACAGATGAATGTAAAAACAAATTATGACATATCCATACAATGAAAGAGTATTCAGCCATAAAGAAGAACGAAGTACTGATACATGTACGACATGTACATGGTGGACGAATCTTCAGAATATTGTGCTGAGTGAAAGAAGCCACACAAAAGGTCACATATTGTATGATTCCATTTATATTAAATAAGCATATAAATCTATAGAGACAAAAAGAAGACCAGTGGTTGCCAGACATTGAGGGAATATGAGAATAGAAAGAAATTGCTTAAATAGGTAGAGTAATTTAAGTAAGAATGATTGGAATGCTTTGAAACTAGATAGTGCTATGTAGTTGTACAGTATTTGAAATGTACTAAATGTTACTGAATTTTTCACTTTAAATGGTTAATTTCGTGTATGTGAATTTCACCTCAATGAATTATTTTTTTAAGAGAAGATGTGAGGAAGTTCTTGCCCTCTAGAATGGTGGTTCTAAAATGCAAAATGAAGAATTATCTAGCCAAGACCCCACCCATCAAAATCCAATTAAATTAAAATCTCTGGTATTATTTTTAATAACCTCTCCATCTGATTCTGATAGGCAGCCAAATCTGAATAAATCGATGCATAGTAAATCTCTTCCCAATACCATAAAAATACATAAATTATATAAATACGCACGAAATCCTTCTCACAAATTATTTTAGAGTTCAGCTCTAAAACGTACAGATTTGGTGGCCTAAATATTAACATATTTTTGTTTGTTTTTTGAGCCAGGAGTCTCACTCTGTTGCCGGGGCCAGAGTGCCGTGGCATCGGCCTAGCTCACAGCAACCTCAAACTCCTGGTCTCAAGCAATCCTCCCGCCTTGGCCTCCCGAGGAGCTGGGAATACAGGTGCACACCATCACACCCAGCTATTTTTTCTATTTTTATTAGAGACAGGGTCTCACTCTTGCTCAGGCTGGTCTCGAACTCCTGACTCAAGTGATTCTCCCACCTTGGCATCCCAGAGTGCTAGGATTACAGGCATGAGCCACCATACCCTGTTAATATTAACATGTTGGCTATGGTAGCTAATGTATCTTTAGGTAAATCTTTAGTGTATGTATACTCCCACAGAGCAATCCTCTGTCCTAATTTAAATTTTTTAAAAGAAAAAGCATAGGGAAAAAGGCAAAGTAAAATCTAAACAAGCATGAAACAGGGTTCAAACCTTTAATAATGTATTTTACAAAATCACATCTGTTTGCTAAAATCTCAACATCAAATCAGAGTAGAATCTATCTTTAGCCAGGCATAGTGGAACACGCCTGTAGTCCCAACTACTTGGCAGGCTGAGATGGGAGGATCACTTGAGCTCAGGGGGTCAAAATGGTAGTGAGCTATGATCATGCCACTTCACTCCAGCCTGAATGACAGAGTAGGGGAAAAGGAAAAAAGAAAAACCAGCTGTGGTACCATTTGTTTTACTATCTAAGAATAATTTTGGCAGGGTGCAGTGGCTCGTGCCTGTAATCCTAGCACTCTGGGAGGCCGAGGCGGGAGGAATGCTCGAGGTCAGGAGTTTGAGACCAGCCTAAGTAAGAGCGAGATCCCGTCTCTACTAAAAATAGAAAAAAAGTTAGCCAGCAACTAAAAACAGAAACAAAAAATTAGCTCGGCGTGTTGGCTTGTGCCTGTAGTCCCAGTTACTTGGGAGGCTGAGGCAGGAGGATCGCCTGAGACCAGGAGTTTGAGGTTGCTTTGAGCTATGCCGCCGACACCACAGCACTCAATCTTGGGCAACAGAGTGAGACTGTCTCAAAAAAAAAAAAAAAAAAAAAGGGCTCGGCACGGTAGCTCACGTCTGTAATCCTAGCTCTCTGGGAGGCCGAGGCAGGCGGATTGTTTGAGCTCTGGAGTTCGAAACCAGCCTGACCAAGAGCGAGACCCCGTCTCTACTAAAAATAGAAAGAAATTAATTGGACAACTAAAAATATATAGAAAAAATTAGCCAGGCATGGTGGCACATCCCTGTAGTCCCAGCTACTCGGGAGGCTGAGGCAAGAGGATCGCTTGAACCCAGGAATTTGAGGTTGCTGTGAGCTAGGATGGTGTCATGGCACTCTAATCTGGGGAACAGTGAGACTCTGTCTCAAAAAAAAAAAATAATAATAATAATAATTTTACTTGTTATCAACTAATAATACAGTAAACCATTATAAAACATCTTGTTATTTCCAGAATTCAAATGTACTTCCAGGCAAATTACAACATTCATGAATACAGTGATGTACAAAAAGTATAGAAAGACTCATAACATGGATCGCAAGGGAGGAATGGTAAAATAAGGTAGGTGTCCTTCCTTTTATTTGGACTCTTCTGAGAAATTTGAAAATACAATTTATAATTGCATGGTTATCCAGGATCTCTTGATACATCTAGTATCAGATATTGAGGACCTGATTATGGCTTTCACCTACTTTTTTCCTAATAACATACCATCCACCTAAATAATCACAAAGATCACACCAACGCGGCAGCCTGTAAGTTAATAAGACAGCACTCACCAGAAACTGACCATGCTGGTACACTGATCTTGGACTTACAGCCTCCAAAACTGTGAAAAAATAAATTTCTGTTGTTTAAACCACCCAGTCTGGTATTTTGATATGGCAGCCCAAGCTCACTGAGAATACGTCTTGGGAAAAGCATATTAAAACACTAGGGTCTATTTTTAATCATTATTAAAACAGTAATGGCTGGGCATGGTGGCTCACGCCTGCACCCTGGGATGCGAAGGTGGGAGGATCACTTGAGGTCATGAGTTTGAGACCAGCCTCAGCAAGAGTGAGACCTTGTCTCTACTAAAAATAGAAAAAATTAGTCCAGTATGGTGTGGAGCACCTGTAGTCCCAGCTACTCGGGAGGCCGAGGCAGGAGGATTGCTTGAGCCCAGGAGTTTAAGGGTGCTGTGACCTAGACTGATGCCACAGCACTCTGAGTGAGACTCTGCCTCAAACAAACAAACAAACAGTAACATTTTAAAATTCTATCCCCTAATGCTACCGAATAGTCAAATTCATACATCCTGGCAATGTTAGTGGTTATAGAGATTAGTATAATGTTTTGAGAAACAACTGGGTGGAGAATCAAAAATAACTCCCCAGAACTAGTAAATAGCAGAACTAAAGTAAATAGCAAAATATTTTCATAGGGGCTAGCAAGTAGCCTAAAATACACCATCATGCTGTAATTTATTTATATATTTATTTATTTATTTACTCCTGCCTCCATCACCCCACCAACTCTGTAATTTTTCTTTTTTTTAAGAGATAGGCTCGCTCTCTGTCACCCAGGCTGCAGTGCACTGGTATGATCACAGCTCCCTGCAGCCGTAAACTCCTGGGCTCAAGCAATCCTCCCACCTCAGCCTCTCAAGTATCTGGGACTATAGGCATGAGTAACTAATTTTTCCTTATTTTTTTGTAGATACAAGGTCTTGATATGTTATCCAGGCTGGTCTTGAACTTCTGGCCTCAAGTGATCCTCCCTTCTTGGCCTTCAAAAGTCCTGGGATTTCAGGCATAAGCCACCACGCTGGGCAATATTATAATCATTATTTCACAACTGCATTGATGGCATTTATAAGCACTGAAAAATGTTTTGTATATTACTTCGGAAAAAATTCCAAAATCTTCATTATTTTTTGAAGTAAAGCATCGTACTGTGTTCTACAACACACTAGTAACTAAAAAGATCATTAAATTTTAAATACTCCTCTCAACTTTCTACTCAATTTTGGGGTGATCCTAAAACTGCTCTAAAAATTAAAGTCTATTATTAATATAATATTTAAAAATACTAAAGAGCAGTAAGATTTTACTTTAGTTGCCATTATCTGTGAAGTTTGCAGTCCAGAAAGTACGTATGATCATTACATGTTAACAAAGAGTTTGCAAAACATATGGTGTTCGCTGGTTGTCTAATTCAGAGCAATAACATGTAACCAGTAAACTGTATTTTTAAGCTCACTCAATACAGTACAAAACAGAAAGGAATAGAATGTTCAGCACAATCACTGATGAAAAATTCATATTAAATTTCTTTTGTTCTCCCAGTTTCCTCCTAGTTTTTTATGAATTTCACAAACATGGTAATGATGCAGGAAATTGTAAAATAATCAAAATCACTCATAACAGCAGTTATTTACAGCTTTTTTGGGGTTGCCTTAATGTGTCTGTGTATGTATTTATTAAACTGTTACCAAAGTTCCTGTCTTTTTAAAAAGTTGACATAAAAAACTGTTTCCTATCTATAATAGTCTTCGTAATATTTCTTTTTAAATGCTTGTGAAGTTTGGGTAGGGTTTTGTTTTTGTATTTTTGTTTTCTTGTTGTCATTGTTTCCCCTCTTCTCCCCAGTTTTATTATAAATAAGCCTGCAGTAAACAAATTTTGTGACCAGAGCAATTTGATGTTGAGGTACACTTTGTTTCTATCACTGGTGATAATACGTATGGGTAAGCAGAGAGCCATTCTCAAGAGCATCCCTCTGGTCAGACCATTAGCTTCGGATCTCCAGAGGCACAAATACTGATACTGGCCCTCAAAAAGTTCAATTCTGGTATCATTTCCATAGTGCAGCCAAAGTAAACAAACATGTGAGAAAAGTCTTTTATGACTCCTTTGACTACACCAAATTTAATTCCTAACTATGATTTACCATTTCTTTAAAAACAAAGCATTTATGGCATGGAAAATAACTGCACATTTATAGGATATGCATGCATTTTATTGTAGAAAAATTTACTATGAATATAAAAAAAATTTTTGAATCATAATCTAATGCTAAATCTTGAGAGAAAGAACTAAATAGCTTAAGTAGTGGAAAAAACAGTGGAAAGGGGAGTTTAATTATCTACTTACACTCTCTCCCTTTAAAGATCTGACTCCTTTATCCTATTTTTTTGTTTTTTTCTTTTTTGAAAAGGATTTGGAAATTACATAACAGATGCAAAATATGTGACTATATAGCTTTTTTGGTATTTAATTCTCGATAGCAAGACAAAACCTTGATCCTTCTCAATTCTTCCTTGCTATCTAAAATCTACAGGACATTGTTATGGTCTGAATGTTGGTGTCCCCCAAAATTCATATGTTGAAATCCTAACTTCCAAGGTGATCCCATTAAGAGGTGTGACCGTTAAGAGAGGACTTTTTGGCCACGCCACCCCATGAATGGGATTTGTACCCTTATAAAAGAGACAAAAGAGAAATGCCTTGCCTCTTCTGCCATGTGAGCATGCAGCAACAAGGAGTCAACTACTAAAAACAAAACAAGCCCGCAATAGACACGGAATCTGCTGGTGCCTCGATCACAGACTTCCCAGCCTCCAGAACTGTGAGCAATCAATTTCTGTTGTTTATAAATTACCCAGTCTAAGATTTTTTGTTACTAAGACAGACACTAAAATACTTCTGTGAGTACTGAACTCAGTTTTAATTTATGAAATAATTAATTATTGTTACAGAAACTCACCCACGAGATAACTTTGTTATAGAGAATAATGTATTTACTGATGTATATTTATATTACGATGATGTAGAATATTTAAAAAAATATTCTGAAAACTTGTTGCTTTTCTTTCTTTTTCTTTTTCTTCTGGAAAAAGGGTTATGCTCTGTTGCCCTGGGCTAGAGTGCCGTGCCTTCATCACAGCTCACTGCAACCTCCAACTTCTGGGATCAAGCAACCTTCCTGCCTCAGCCTCGCAAGCAGCTGGGACTACAGGTGTACGCCACCATGCCCAAACTAACTCTTAAAAATTTTTTGTGGGCCGGGCGTGGTGGCTCACACCTGTAATCCTAGCACTCTGGGAGGCCGAGGCGGGCAGATTGTTTGAGCTCAGGAGTTGGGACCAGCCTGAGCAAGAGCGAGACCCCGTCTCTACCAAAAATAGAAAGAAATTAATTGG
>CAUYSK010058873.1:0-36555 GCA_963575035.1 Avahi laniger | reverse complement strand
ATTTGGTCCCTAGTTCATTTAATTTACCGTTCTTTCTGCCTAATATTCAGTTATGCCCTAGGACCTTTTGGGTAATATCAGGGATAAAACACTGAGGTGTTAATGCTCTGTGTTTTATAGTGAAATTACATATGTCATTACGAACTCCTATCTGTGTTCAAATGACTAAACACAATTATAATGATAATACTTGATTAGCAAAAGTTCATTATCTAACCTGATAATGAATGTTTTGCTAATACCAGGCCACCATATTATGTCTTTGGGGACCAACCCTTTCTGTATCTCCACACTCTATTCCATATTTGTCTTCCCCCTGGCCTCCCAATGTACATATTCTTTAAATTCTTGGGTCTTAAATTCCTAGAGGCTGACCTGTGCATGACAGCTACAAACCTAAATATTAAACCCACCCAGTAATAATTTTCATGTCTAAATACACATTAAACCTTGAAATGAAGAAAGAAGTCATCTGCCAGGTATCTCATGCTTAAGCCATACCATATAAAGGAATATTTTCTACATTTGTGGGAAGGCTGGTGAGGTGAGAATTTTTTATATTGCAAGCAAGCAGTAGAAAACAATTGGCTTCAACAACACAAAACAAAAGGTTGTTTCCTCTAACTGAAAAGGATAGAGGTGCATTCAGCTTTGATGAAGCTTGACTGGGCTACTGAAATAGTCTCCAGGTACCCGCTTTCTTCTGTCTCTTTCTCTTTTATCCACAGTGTGAGTTTCTTCCTCAAGCGCCGCGTTGCGGATCTCTGGCAGCTCCAGGCGGTCCTCTTGTGTTGTAGAGTGGCTGCCCTCTCCACACATCTTTCTGTTGAAAAGCAGAAGTCTCTTCATGCACATCTACCAGCAATTCTTGTGCTCTCTTTGACCTGAATTTGGCATATGCTTGTCTCTAAACTATTTGCGTAGATAAGGGGATGAACTATGTTGATTGTCTTAGACCAGGCCTGACACCTCCAAAACCGGGAATCTAATCATATGTCTGAGAAAGAAAGAGGCAATAAATACCCAAAGAAAAGTCGGGTGCTGATATCTAGTAAAGAGGGGAAATTGACGCTGGAAAAGTAGTGCCTTTTTTTTCTATACGGTATTCCCCCTATATCCACAGAGGATGTGTTCCAAGGCCCCCAGTGGATGTGTGAAACCACAGATAGATAGTACTGAACCCTGTATATGCTATGTTTTTTCTTATGCAGGCATACCTATGATAAAGGTTAATTTATAAATAAGGCACAGCAAGAGATTAATAATAACTAATAATTATTTTATTATAGTCTAGTAAATAGAACAATTATAACAATAGACTGTGATAAAAGTTATGTGCATATGGTCTCTCTCTTTCCCTCAAAATATCTTATTGTACTGTACTCACCTATTTCCGGACCATAGTTGACTATGGATAACTGAAATCCTGCAAAGCAAAACCGTGACAGATGGGAACTACTGTGCTTGCTCTGGTGAAGTGTTCATCTTAACTACTTGAAGAAAATAGAAGAAATAAAAAGGCCACTGTCTTCATGTTACATGACAAATTATCTTTTTCAAGTTTCCCTGTCAGCTGGGCCTATATGTTTTGAGTATAAGGTTTAGCATTGATATAAGAATGGCTTGCAGTTGGGTGTATTTATTGGGTGAGGTGGGGTGCTGTTCAATTCCAGTAGTCTCACATTAACATAAAAAGGAATGAAAAGCACCAATCAAGAACTATGACAAGAAATCAAATGTGACCTATTTGAGTTTAGACTCCATAACACTAATTGTTAGCATTAGTCTATTACAGGAAAGTTAAATTAAGCAGCTTGTTTAACTTTAAAATTGGGAAACATCTTCTATTGGTTGATTTAGCCTATCAAGAGATCGAGACACCAGTCTGGCTGAAAAGCATAAACTGTATCTTTGAAACCTGATCAAAATTTAAGATCATCAGTATGATCACACAATTTTAGGAAAGAACAAAATGTTCCTTTTATTCAGCAGCATTTTTTGACCAAGGTACGGTATGTGGAACATGTACTGCTATTTAAACATGAAGCATGAGATGTCTGCTCTACAGCAAATATGCATTCATTTGTTCATTCAGCAAATATTTACTGAGTGCTTACTGTGTGCTGTTGGAGATGCTCAGGATAAAACAGAAAGAAAAACTGGAAGTTATCCCTGCCTCTGTAGAATGTACATCCTGGCGTGGAGGGACAATAAATAATATATAATATGTCAGAAGGTGATATATCCTGTGGAGAAAACAGAAAAAGTCAAATAGGGTAGGGGCTGTCTGGAGAGCCAAGATCTGGCCTGCTAGGGTAACACATGCTTATCACCTCTGTGAGTGACTTCTGAGGCTGACAGGGGTAGTTTATATGTTACTTGGTATACATCTGGACCCTAGGTTATTTAACAATCAGCATCAGTGGAATTGATATAAGAAAAAAAATGGAAATGAGTATTCTTATTTAAAAGAAACATAAGACCTTTTCTATGTAATCTCAAGAGGATACAATTAAGGCCAGTTACAAGACAATAAAGGGAGATTACTTAAACTCGATATAAGAATTTTATAGAATTTTAATAGAATTGTTCAGATATGCAGTGGGTTGGATGTAAATTTCCTGCCACTGTAAATTTGTATCAGCGTAGGGGGAAGGATAGAGAAGGGATTGCACTTAACCATCTACCAAATGTGTAATGTATGCTTACTGTGTATTAATCATTGTTCCAGGCCCTGGGGACACAAAAATGAATCAGTGCTGCCCCCACTCCTTGGTAATAAGTGCTAGGTGATTTAAAAAATAGTATGAAATATTTAAGATGTACAAAAGCATAAAAATTAATAAAACAAATACTTATTTAACCACCATCCAAATTAAGAAGTGATCCCTACACAATTCAAGATTTCTATGGCCCTTTCTCTTAGTTAAATCTAAAAATTTTTATTCTTTTACATTTCTTTATATTTTAACAAAAGTATCAATAAATCATATGTAGAGGTAATTAACATGCTTTTACAGTTTATATATGTTCATTCATACTGCCTGTATGATTCTGTAACTCATAAACATGTGATACTTGTATGCTTCTATAGTGTTTTTCTTGTTCATTCATTTTTGCTGTCATAGAATACTCTAGTGTTTATAAATATGGCACAATTTTTTTCGTTAATGGGAGGCATGTGAAATGTATATCAGTGTGAAATTTTATCTGCATTTCTCTGATTACTAGTGAAAAATTAACATCTTTTCATGTTTATTGGCTTTTTCGGATTTTCCCTTCTTTAACTTGCCTATTAAAATATTTTCTCCATTTTTCCATTAGTTATTCTTTATAGATTCTTAGAAATTCTTTATGTATTCTCAATAGTAATCCTTTTTTAGTTGTGTGTGTAGAAAATATCTGCTTTCATTTTGAGGCTTTTTTACTTTATTTCTATTGTTTATTGAAAAATGAAAGTTCTTAATTTAAAGTAGTTGAATATATCAATCCTTTCCTTTCAGATTTATGATTTTTTTGCATCTTGTTTAAAAAATTACCTACTTCAATCATTTTCTACTGTTTTCTTGTAATTGTTTTTAGACTTTGCTATTAAGTTTTCAAATATGCAAATGTGTAGTTCTATTTCTGTCTTCTCAATTCTGTTCAAATATTTATTCAATAGCTATATATTGAGCACTTACTATGTGCCAGTCAATGTTCTAGTTCCTAGAAGACAGCTGTGAATCACACAAGCAAATATCTTTACCTCTGTGGTACTAATATTCTATCGTTTCATTTTGCCAATACTCCGCTGAGTTAATTAACTTTAACTTAAGTCTAAATATCCAAAAAGGCAAGTTCAACCACCATGTTCTTCTATAAACTTGCCTTTGTTTTTCTTGTTCCTTTAATTTTTCACATAAATTTTATAATCATTTTTTCAAATTCCATGAAAAATATTGTTGACTAGATGACTTCTATTATCTTTCCAAGCCCTGTGAGTCTTCGATATTCTTTCCATGTATATTTGAAAAATTATATTTTAATAGCTAATTGTCATTAATAATATAGGTCCTTTTAGTGATTTTTTTTCTTGAAAGCTAATTATATATGTATAAAATATAAATGAATAAATGTCAGATACTTTCTCTAAGATATTTTTCAAAGGGTCTTTCTCCTTTTGATCTAGTGATTAGCTATTCTTCTTTAGAGTCTACTAACTAAACAGACCCCAGGATCAAATGGGGACCACTTGATTAGTAGTGGAGGCATTCTTATTCCTAAGTGCAGAGCTTTCTGATAAAGCTCTATTTTAGAGTATGTAGCTTAGCGTCCATGTCTGAATGGAATTTCATATGCTCACAATACCTCCGCTCCCCACCAAAAAGAAAGGAACAACTTAGGGATAAATAGAAGACCTGCTTTCTTCCAAGCACTTACTGGATAGTGCAGAGAAGTATTGCTAGGAATTTCTTAGTATGGGAAGCGGAAGAAAAAGAGCCTACCTCCGTCTGTGTGTCTTTCTCGGAAACAAATACACAAATCTGTTTGTATTTTACATGTTTAGTATTTGTGTTATTCTGTTTTCTACTGGACTAACTCATTAGTATCTGGTAAAGTCCTGCTTCTTCAGAACATAGTGTTATTTAATAAAGCAGTAGACACACAGCAGGCCCCTGAAAGGTAGCTGATTTGGCCTTTGGCAATTTCTAATTAAATTTATAGATGGATTTTTCTGTTTTGACTTATGAGAGATACTTGATAAAGGAGACTGTAGCCAATTCAACACACTGGAATGGAATTTTTAAAGTTAGTTCTAACGTATCCAGTTCTTTTTGCTTTTTCTTTTATGTGTATATGTTTTAGAAGGGATGAGGCTGACTGACATTGTGGTTCCTCATCTTCAAAAGATTTTTTTAAAGAACAAAATCAGAATAACTTGATATTGACACAGACTGAAATTTGTGACATCGATCCAAGTCTTTTTTCTAATTCTATTATAAAGCAATATTAATAAAATACAATATTAAAAATAATAGAACAGCTTGAAAAAAGTGGTATATTTATAAAGGGAAGTCATTATTAGAATCTATTGAAATATCTATTTGTATAACGACAAAAACTGCAGTGAAAAATGTGTAGTATGAGAATGGAGCCACCTGCTGGCTCATAAAATAATACTTTGTATCGTAAAAAAATGTATTTCATGCAATTGAGAAAAATCAAAGATAACAGTAGTTGAAACAAATTTTCACTCAAACGTTGGCACTTTACGACAGTTTTAAACCATTTTGCAGTTTATGCTTTGGGAAGGTTTCTGTATATTTTGAGGTAAAATATATGCGTTTCTACTAGGACACTAATATTACAAGCTATTTATTGGGAAGTCATGTGCTTTTCTTACTCGCCAAATGTCATGTATTAATATCTTCTAGGTCCTTTGATAGCAAATGTGGGGGTTTTCTTTCTTCTATTTTTTTAAGGAAAACATCAAATCAGTGAAGTTTATGACAACACTCTAGTGCTTCTGATCTAGGAAATTGAGCTTGAGTCTATATAATAAATCGTTATTAATATTAATATATAGTAGATGAGCATTGCTTGATACTTTGTAGCATTTCCACATCATTCCTTGTCTGTAGGATCTTGGTAGTTTCTCATCTTTAGCTTTCTGTTTCTCCTCTCTGAGATCTTAATATGTTATCATAAGACCCAGGAAAACATCCTTAGTTGGCCAAAGGCCTGTTACTGCACCCTGGTTAATACTTTGTTTTGCAGGTCTCCTGCTGAGAGTGTTGAAAGCTGCCTTGTGAGAACTATTGAAGCTGTTTCCACTTTCAGTGAATTCGTTCTCAATCTGTGATGAGATTAGCATCATTTAAACTTGTGAGAATTCTAAGAAGCTGTGGATGGCTGTTAAACACCTCAGCTAGAGTTTATAGAAGTTCTTGGTTTAGAGAGTGTGAATTTTTCAGTACTTGTAATCTCTCTCCATGTCCTGACGTCAGCTTTTCTGTGTATTTTAAGTGAGGTAAAGTAAGATGTCCCAGCCTTGCTCATGTTTCAAGTCGATTTTCTTTTGTAGTATCATTCTTGTGGGACTAACTCTGGGAATGTTATATGGCATTTTTCTATCAGATAGCTGAGAATTTGTTCCACTTTATGGGAATAAAGAAATGGACTTTCTAGTCACAGCTTTGCTGCTAATTACTACCTAGCTGTCCAGTAGTCAGCAAGTCAGCTTTTATCTCTTATTTTTATTTTCTTAATCTGCAAAATGTTGCAGTGGTACTAGATAAATTATTTCTTATGTTTTGTTTAACTCATTTTCTCTGTGGCTTTATGTTGATTCTGTGATGATAACTGTGAAGGTAGATAATGATCTATTAATCATCTATTGTGCTGTTTGTATTTGCCTTTTAAATTTTATTTCCATTTGTGTGAGTGATACTTCTCTTGTTGGCAGGTAAAAGAGGAAGAAAATTTTCCATTGTCACATATGCTGTATTTAACAATAAGATGCTGCACTGTTTTACCCCTTTGCCAGTATATATTTTTACAAATGTATTTGTAAAAACCCATTTTTTTCTCAAGAATATTATTTAAAGTTTATTGAACACCTACTATGTAGCAGAATAGTGCCAGACACTAGAAATAATGAATGAAATGTAATTCCTGCCCTCAGGGAACTTTCTGCATGATGATTTTTGGTTTGGTGACAGTGTAATCTCTTCAGCCTGATTATATTCCTGTATGCTCTGACATATGCTTGTATCTTTTTTAGGAGTGTTAGCGTGAAATGAGGCACTTCTTTATGTCCTTGCTTGGTGATTGTAGTAAATTTCAATGTTCTTTTAGGGTCAAGAAAGTATATGTCGACGATCTCGTGAAGATGACATATACCTCTTTTAGAGCATAATATATTTCTGAATGATGAGGAATTAATTTTTTCATTGGTTCCTGTATTGTAGGACAGTCATAAATGAATGAAGCACAGGTTGAGCTTGACACATTTAAAGAGACCTTGAAGGAAAAGAAGAACCTTTAAATCTACTGAGAATGATTCTTGGAATAATTTAAGAGACAGTATGGGTGTTTTGTATCCTTGAAAGCTCTTTGAATGGCAACTTTATATACTAGATTATATTTAACTTTCCCTTACTCAGCTGTTTGTCAGAGTCCAAGAATTGTTTTATTCCTGAATTAAGAAGTCTAAGGTCCCATCATGCTCAGTTTTACATACCTTTGCCTCTGTATGACATTGGAGGAAAACATGTCATTTCAAAAATATGGTTTCTTTAGCCATCCAAGTTTACTAGTGCCAGCAAGCTGGCACTTTGATGTGTTTTTCACTAGGTGAGATATCTGTTGCAGAGAACACAAAGAACTTATAAATTCACTTCGTTATGTCCACAAGATAATCCAAGGGACGTGTTTACACAGGCACAGCTCTGCCGACTGCTTTCCGCAAGGCGGGGAAAGGATGCTGTAAGGAATTTTATAGGACAGCTAACTTAATTTTACTTAAAATGTAAAATTTTATCATTCACTTAATATTAGTTTCTCCATTCATGTAAGTAAACTTATGAGTTCTGCTTAAAGAACTTCAAAGTTTCTTAGAAAGTTTCATTTTAATTTTAGGTAATTGCACTGAGAATACATTAATAATTTATTATACATGTATCAAAGTCCTTATGTTAATCTTGAATATCATATCAGTGTTTTTTAAAAGACCGTTATTATAGTATAATCTGTACTTTTCTAGGATAAAATTATTGTCATAATCAGCCCTTTATTGTAACACTCTAACATCATTCCTGAAAGACCCTGTGATGTGAAATAAAAAAAATAATGATAATGAATCTAACGATATGGAAATGATACAGGCGTAAAAGAATATGTCTGTTGATACCTTATTGTTACTTCTACAGCTCTTGATCTTGTTCATAAAGCTGAAATTATTACTTATTCTTACTTTTCTTTTACTTCAAAACATAGGGATGTGAGCTTATTGCAACTCCTGATCAAGAACACACTGACTTTACCAAGTGCCTTAGAATACTCCAAAAGAAGATAGACGAAAAAAACCTAAAGGTAAGATATGCACTTATTTGGTGGTTAAGGGTCTTACTGTCAAGGATGTGAAAGATCCTGTCACAGTTTTTATTAATCTGCAGTGGGTATTTACTTCTGTGCTATTTTATTTTTTTCATTTCTGTCAGGTTTTTTCTGTATATCAAATAAATCTGTCCTTAGCGGCCAAAACATTGGTGTGTAAATCTGAGGTCGCAAATGTAAACATCTCCCAGTGACAAGGTCATAAGATGGGTTCACTGGACCGTGTGTAAAGCAATTAAAACTGGAAACTCATTCTTGGCCTAAAGTGACTGTTCTTCATCGCTAGTTGATTATTGTCGTGCAGAACTGTGTGTGTTTTTGTAATATGTCTATTTAAATATTGTGTGGGCAAAACAGACAAGCAAATATGCCCTCAATTTGGCCTATGGGCCATTATTGCAAACTCATATAAACAAACAAAATATCAATTTTATTTTCTTTTGAAGCCAGAGAAGAGTCTACTGTTTTGCATTTACGTACTCTTTAAGGTATTCAGTAATGATTTTGACCTAGTATCCAGATATATTTAATCACATTAATTAGTTGATACAGAAGTTTATATTTCACTGTATTTGTGATACCTATTGAAATGGTATGCAAAGTTTTGTAAGTATGTTTAATGAAGAGCTACAAAGTTAAACCTGAAGCCCTAAATGACAATTGACCTTTCTTTTTTTCTGACAGGGACAATAAGTTTTATGTAGAGATGCATGATCAATCATGTATTTTTAAACCAAGAAACCTAGAAAAATACGTTGAAATATTAGAAGGGCTTTGATAGCATAAATAACAGGAAATACATTTCAACCTGCCCTTAATAACCCTGTTGGGTAAGGCAATCTTGGAACACAGCTCAATCAGAACTCATGCTCTGTTTCTTTGATTTATATTGGTTTTGCTGCATAGGCTTTGTCTTTGCACTGGTTTCCCTGATTGTCTTCAACTACCACCTGCAGAAACTTTTTACCCCACACATGGAGGGGGATTCAGGAATTGGAGGGGGTCAGTGTTTGCATCACTTCCCACGGTCATCAGACTTGACTTCTAAGGTCTCTCCATAAAACCACTCTTGATTTTGGCAAAGGAGGCAAAGGAGAGAATCCTGAGTGTCCTAGGCTAGAGCGGAGAGTGGGATGAATCCACATGGCCCATATGTTCAAACCATGAGGCTAATACACATTTGGCAGGGTGGGATAGGTGTAAGGGAGGCAACTCTAGTAGAAATTTGCTCCCTAACAAACGTTTATCAAAGATCTACTGTAGCATGTATTTCCTAAGTTGAGGTAATAAATCCTTTTTTTCCTTTGAAGAAAAACCTTGTTAACTATCCTAATTGGCAAGCAGCTCAGTCTGCAAACTCAGCAAAAGCAATTGAGCGAACATTTCTCATCTCTGTTGTCGTTTTGCTGAACTACATCAAATGTATTGTGCTATTTCCAGCAGGAAATTGCTGTAATTAAATATTTCTTTAATGGAAATAAAAAACAACCAATTGAGAGTTATCTACTTCATCCAGATATGGCTGATTTTGAATTTCTTAGAAAAAAAATTATAACTCTTCACAGCTGTGTTTCGATTTTCCTAGCACCTCTGTTGAAATTATTAAAAGCTGAGAATGCAGTTATGTGAGTCTCATTTGTTGTGTCTAACTGATAGTATCTGTAATACAGTGTTCAGTCATTGAGCCTTAAAATAAATGATCATATCTCACACTCAACAAGACTCCCTTCAGAGAGAGCCTCAGACTAGGCGAAGAGGAAGTGATCTGCAGAACAAAGTCTTGGCTAATCCAGTGGAGAGTCCTGAAGCCAGAGTACGTCTCAGAGGACCCCAGCATTGGGCGGAAAAAGCAACAACCTTGCAGTCTACCTGTGCTTAGTCATAGACTAGAGGCTGCTCAAGAAGGGTGTGGGTGTGGCTCAGAGGTTGCCAGGGAAGAGCGTAGAATTGGTGGATTGATGTGCTGCATCCTGAAGGGTTGCAGCTGGGAGATGGCAGCTTACTGCTCTGCCCGCAGCCCAGCAGTGAGTTCTTTCTTGGAGACAAATGCAATGCCAGGGCTGCCAGGGGCCCTGACGTGCTTTGGGCCCAGTACATTCTCCAGGCCCATCCTGCACCAGTCTTTCTCCCTATTCCTAAAATATGCCGTATCCCCCCCTTTCTCCAGCCTTAAGGTGTTTTTGCACATTTTCACCTCTGCCAAGAATCCTAGTTTTCCTTTTCTTTGCATAGCCCATGCATACAGAGTTTGACTTTCCTTGACTATTACTCAAGGTTAGATTTAGCTACTCTACATTTCCATACCCCTCCCTTTATTTCTCCTCTAGGGCACTCTGAACACTTTGAATCGTTTTGTTAATTATTTCTAATTGTTGGCGTGAAGCTGTTCTTCCTAGCTTGACCATACAGCCCATAAAGCTGAGACCAGGTCTGCCTGTTCATGACTTGATGGCAGTACTTTGCATATAAAAGGTGCTGCCTGAAATTGTGGTATGTTTTATGCTCTAGAGCTGTGGTCCCCAAACCCCCGGGCTGCAGACTGGTACTGGTCAATGGTCTGTTAGGAACCAGGTCACACAGCAGGAGGTGAGTGGCAGGTGAGTTAGCGAAGCTTCATCCATGTTTGCATCTGCTCCCCATCACTTGCATCACTGCGTAAGCTCCACCTCTTGTCAGATCAGCAGTGGTATTAGAGTCTCATAGGACTCGAACCCTACTGTAAACTGCAATGCGAGGGATCTAGGTTGCGTGCTCTTTATGAGAATCTAATGCCTGATGATCTGAGCTGGAGCTGAGGTGGTGATGCTAGTGCTGGGGAGCAGCTGCAAATACAGATTATCATTTGCAGAGAGGTTTGATTGTGTAACAAATGTAATGTTCTTGAATCATCCCGAAATCATCCCCCGCAACCCGGTCCATGGAAAAACTGTCTTTCATGAAACTAGTCCTTGGTGCCAAAAAGGTTGGGGACTGCTGCTCTATAAAAACACACAGGAAAGTAGAACATAACACAGTAAGGAGAAAGGCTTTTTAGAGCAGCCCGAGACTTAATAAGCAAATAGGAGTTATACAGCAAAGGAGAAAGGAGTGTTTCTAGAAGTGCCGCAGTGCACAGAGTGTGGATGGCACTTTGTAGGAGGGAAAAACTCCACCTCCTACGGTCCAGCTGGGCCCAAAATTAAATTGACATAAGATAGACTAACAGGAGAAAAGCATACAAATTTATTTGATGCAAATTTTACATGGCACAGGAGCCCTCATAAAGAAATGAAGACCCATAGAAGCACTTAGAGTCAGTTGCTCATATACTGGATTGGATAATTTGTGAGAAGCCACTAAATTATGTTGGTAGGCTTAGAAGATAAGAGTTATTTTAAGAAGGTTTGTACAGAATTCTCTCAGTCTCAACTTTTCACACTTGAGGATAAGGATGTTACGTCTTTCCCGTGGGGATTTCATCTCTTTCTTTCTTTCTTTCTTCTTCTTTTTATTTATTTTTTTTCCTGAGACAGGGTCTTGCTCTGTTGCCCAGGCTAGAGTGCAGTGGCATCATCATAGCTCACTGCAGCCTTAAACTCCTGAACTCAAGAAATCCTTCCACCTCAGCTTCCCAAGTGGCTGGAACTATGCCTGGCTAATTTTTTAGTTTTTTGTAGAGACAGGGTCTCACGATTGTCCAGGCTGGTCCCCAACTCTTGGCTTCAAGTGATCCTCTTGCCTCAGTCTCCCAAAGTGCTACAACTATAGCCATGAGCCCAGCCTTATCACTTTCTTTTAAGAAATAGGAAGGTCAGAATGATCATTTTGCAACCTGCTTTTTTTTTTAAGTGCCTTTAACTTAAATAGACAATATGCTAGAGTGGTATATTTTGGGGTGCCTATTCTTAGCTACTTCAACTTTAGTAAATTAGAGAGTTTGAAGAGATTTACGAAGGAGAATGGGGTGATTAGTTTGGTGTTTTAGAAAGTTTATTTAGATAAAGTGAAGACTATATTACTCAAAATTAAAACTTTCAAAGGTATCTCTCATTCAGACTGAAAAAAGTGGTTATATTAAATATGATGACATAGAGTATCTGTGAGCTTCCGCCTGACTTTACCATTTAACCTAGAAGGACAGCACTGTATTTTATTTGATGTCATAGCAAGAGAAAGGCAAGATTAGCAAGGAAAATAATACAAAATTCCTCTCCACACATCCCCCTACCTCCACGTGAGATCATGAGGGCTTTTAAAAATTTCTTTCTAAAATACATTAACTGTATCAAATAATCCTTTATACTTCTCTACCTAATAAATTATATCAAATTATCATACATTTTTGTTTTTCTACTTGTTATAAGTATGAATTTGTAATCAAAGTATCTATATTTTATAGTAAGAACTCTTACTATACTTTCAAAATGTTAATTATAATATAAATAAATTAAATGTAAAATAGTATTTACTATGTTAAGGAACTATACTGTGTAACGTATTAGAACTCTATTGAATTTGGATTCAGTTCTGTCCTGATCCTAAAGGAGTTTACTATCAAGAACATGGAATTGCCGGGCGCGGTGGCTCACGCCTGTAATCCTAGCTCTCTGGGAGGCCGAGGAGGGCGGATTATTTGAGCTCAGGAGTTCGAGACCAGCCTGAGCAAGAGCGAGACCCCATCTCTACCAAAAATAGAAAGAAATTAATTGGACAGCTAAAAAATATATAGAAAAAATTAGCCAGGCATGGTGGCGCATGCCTGTAGTCCCAGCTACTCGGGAGGCTGAGGCAGTAGGATCGCTTGAGCCCAGGAGTCTGAGGTTGCTGTGAGCTAGGCTGACGCCATGGCACTCAGTCTAGCCTGGGCAACAGAGTGAGACTCTGTCTCAAAAAAAAAAAAGAAAAGGAGATGAAGAGCAATAAATTTTAGAAAGGGAGGGAACCAAAATATTTGTATTTAGGAAATCTAAAGGGATCCACTAAAACATTATATCTAATGGTTTTAAAGTAAATAGGGAATAAATATATATCAATAGCATTCATAAATAAATACAAAATAATGAAAGTTCTCATTTAGAATGACAACAAAAAGGAGTTAACAAGAGATTTTTTTTGTTAGCTTTCTGGGTTATGACAGAAAAAAAGGATATTGGTAAATGTAAAAGAAGATTTTTATTTATTTATTTATTTATTTGAGACAAGGTTTCACTCTGTTGTCTGATCTAGAGGGCAGTGACGTCAGCATAGCTCACACCAACTGCAAACTTCTGGGCTTAAGTTATCCTCCTGCCTCAGCCTCCCAGGTAGCTGGGACTACAATTGTACACTACCATGTTTGGCTAATTTTTCTGTATTTTGTGGAGATGAGCTCTTGCTGTATTGCCCAAACTGATCTCAAACTTGGCCTTGATTGGTCCTGCCGCTTCAGCCTCCCAAAGTGCTAGGATTACAGGTGTGAGCCACCATGCCTGGCCTAAAAGATTTTTAAATAATGGAGAGACAAGAGTTCTAAATGGGAAAACTAAAGTCATGTAAAAATATTGGTACTCTTTAAATTTATTTATACTGTAAATGCAGTAAGTCTTTTTAAGTCTTACTAGACTTAAAAATTTTTAAGAAGATAGAAGTGAGTATTTTGCCTGGTCTTACATAAGTAGAAATGTTACAACACTAAAACTAAAACAGTGTGGTACTAGTGAAAGACAGCCAAAATATAGCCCAGTTGTGTATAAGGCTAATATAAACTTTTCAAAACAAGGTGAAAATGAGACTATTATAAACTATAAAAATAAGTCATAGAAGAATGGCCAGAAAACAGCAGAACTTGGTCAGATCCTAAAAGACTGATTTTTTTTCTGGTTTTAAATTGTGGAGTTAAAGAGGAAGACTTCAATTAAAAACTATATTTGAATCAATAATGATTGACAAGGCCAGGCATGGTGGCTCACATCTATAATCCTAGCACTCTGGGAGGCCAAAGCAGGAGGATTGCTTGAGGTGAGGAATTCAAGACCAGCCTGAGCAAGAGCAAGACCCCTTATCTACTAAAAATATAAAAAATTAAAAAAAGAAAAGAAAAAAAATAATGATTGACAAAGAGATTAAGATTTGTAATATATAAAATTTATATCTCTTAACCCAACAGATAAATTAGTTTGCATCGTCAAAATGCAGACTAAAACTACAATGAGAAACCATTTTTACCTATTAAATATTTCTAAATTTAATGCTGGCAAGAGTAGGTAAAATTGATGCTCACATGTTGGTGGTTGTATTGAAATTGGTACAGCTTTGGAAAGCAGGATGAAAGTTCATGTCAAGAGCTCTGATAAAAATTGACATATGCTTTGACCCAGCATTTTCATTATCCAAAGGGAGTGATTTAAAGGAATAATACAAAAGAAAAAATCTATTGGTGTGAAACTGCTAAATCCCACAGAGATTCACATTTCAGCTTCAGGATCAGCCTCATGTCTGAGTGGTTGATTTGAATCCTTTCCTTTATTCTCAATCAATTGTTCTAGTTGAGGGGTCCCTCATCACACAGGTATGTTCACAACATACTTGATTTTCACTTTGTTACCTATTCTTTATAATATGTTATTTCATATACTTTAAAAAAAATTATTATATAAAACAGAAAAGCCTATTAATCATAAGTAGCCCAGATTTTCCCAAAATGTATGCACTCATCTAACTACCACCCAAAAGTGGCTATTCCTAACACCCCAGAAATCCCTCTTCTGCCCCCTGCCCAGTCACTACTCGTCCTCTTCCCCAAAGAAAAACACTCCTGACTTTTATCCGTTGTGGTAATCTCTTTAATGATCAAATAATCTTTTGTGTGAATATGCTATGCCTTCTTTAATTTTGATCATTTGAATTGTTTCTAGTTTTTCATTGTATAGGATACTGTAATATTATTCAATGATTATAATATTATTTAATACTGTGAAAACCTATAAGCAGTTCATCTTGCCATTCGGTTACTAGACTCCTAAAGACAATGAGTGGTGTCCTTTATGATTTATGTTCTTTATCCCCTAGTCCTTAGCTGAGTGCTTGACACTGAGTGTAGGTCAGTATGCACTTGTTGAGTAATTGATGCCTATGGAGAACAAACATGAAGTCTTTCGGTGCAATCCCACTTTTTTTTTTTAAGTAAGAAGAGGATTGCATGCTTTTGCATTGTGAGGAATGGAAAGATGTATCAATCATGTATCCCACCTTCAGTAAGAGTGAAAGAATATTGATGACAGTATTCACCAGTCGTCAGATTTCTGACTTTCAAGGTTATTGTGTCATGAGAAATCTGACTTGTTTTTTCCTGCCTGGTGTTGTTATATCCCTCAAATTTATTAAATTCTCTCTTTGTTTCAGCAGTCAATGACAGTAATCCTGGGAGTGATGAACTTAAGAAGGAACCAGTGGAGAATGAAGATAGTAAAGAAAAGTCTTTAGATTGTGATCAAATGGATTGTTCCTTGGTCTCTGAGCAACTTCCAGATTGCCAGGAAGAAGAAAAACTAAATACATCTGTTCCAAAGAAAAGGAAAATGAGAAATCTTTTAGTTACCATTGAAAATGATACCCCACTAGAGGAACTCTCAAAATACGTGGACATCAATGTTATTGCACTTAATCAAAATCGGAGAACAAGGAGATGGTACACTTGTCCATTGTGTGGTAAACAATTTAATGAAAGTTCTTACCTTATTTCCCACCAGAGGACTCATACTGGAGAAAAACCATATGACTGTAGTCACTGTGGGAAAAGCTTCAATCATAAAACAAACCTCAATAAACATGAGCGAATCCATACAGGAGAGAAACCTTATTCCTGTTCTCAGTGTGGGAAAAACTTTCGTCAGAATTCTCATCGGAGTCGCCATGAAGGAATCCATATAAGGGAGAAGATATTTAAGTGTCCAGAATGTGGGAAAACCTTCCCAGAAAATGAAGAATTTGTGCTTCATCTGCACAGTCATGAGGCTGAGAGGCCATATGGTTGCAAAAAATGTGGGAGAAGATTTGGTCGATTGTCAAACTGTACTCGCCATGAGAAAACCCACTCAGCATGTAAGACTCGAAAGCAGAAATGATGTTGGAAAAGGTCTTATGGTCCTATCTGAACATGAAAAGTTTCATAAGGAATTCTGAATTCCTAAGCTGCCTAAAAAGATACAGATACATGAAAACCTCATTATTGCCAAAATTGGATAAATACCAATCTTGGCTGAAACCTCAACTTGTTAGAAAATTCACAGGGAAGGAAACATCTTCAAGGGCTATACCTCAGTTAGCATCCAGGCTTTTTGAACTAAGGAACTTTGTTTTGTGAAGCACGAGAATGTACAGATCACAGATCCCTATCCCAAAAAAGACTTTTAATATGAGTGTGGAGTCTGTTTACTTGCAAGGTGAACAGAGTGACTCATGTCTATTGAAAGTATATCCATCCCGCCCCCATGGGAATTCATACTTGAAAAGTAATCAAAGGTCCTTATCTGGAACTGTGTTCTCCTGAAAAAACCAAACTACTGATTTGTTAAGCCAACAGCTTCTAATAGCAATTCATATAACCCTCTCAGAACACCTGTTAAGTCTTGAGTGTTGAAAGGAATTGTTTCCTTGAGAATACAGGAAAACTATAGCAATTGAATGTCTCACTTTTATTTCTATGTGATCTAAACTAATGATCAATTTCAATAACATTTGAAATTTGTGGTGAAAATTGACTGTTTTACAGAAATCCTTTCCACAACATAATTTAAAGGTGTCTGCTGTTCTTACTGTATTTTGCTTGGCTGTTAATGTCTCAAACAACCGTGTCATGCCTCTCCCTTGCCAAAAGAAGTTTGGCCCATCCAGCCCCACTACTAGAAAAGCTCTTCCCAATCTTGTCCCTTTGTTGAGACTGGATCTCATGTGCTGGGAAGGAAACCCAAAGAGCTTGGAGAGGAGGGACAGGTCTGCAGGCAGGAAAAAGTTGGCTTTGATCCATGTCTGGTCAATAACCTTAACCGTATGCTTAAGTCTCCCCTACATGGTCATCAGACCCTTGGCAATGAGGTGTTCACTACCTCACAAGGTCTCTAGTGGTTAGATCACATTGCCCTTCAAGAGACAGGATTCCAGGTGTCTTCATTTTAGTGGATATTTGTTATCTTTGGCCTTCTGACACCCAGGCCCTCCTGTCCTCTCTGCCTGAGGCAAGGCCAGTGGTGCATTTATGGGACCAATCCCGTGGTGTGATTTAGGGATTCTCAATCAATTTTGGTTGTTTTAGGTTTCCCGAAGTATTTTGATTGGAATGTTGAAATGAGTTAATCCTATAAACTATTTTGGAAAAATTAACTTTATAGATTTTGTTTCCCATTCAGAAACATGCCTTTCCATTTATTAGAGTATTATATTCCTGAGTGAATTTTTCTAATTATCTTCGTCTTCACTTAAGTCTTATACCATTTTGTTATTGTAAATAGTTTTTTTCCATTATATTTTTCTAGTTGGTTATTGCTCTTACATAGGCAAGTTATTTTTTATATATTTGTGTAACAAGCCACCTCACTGTTCTTAATTTCCAATAATTTCTTCATTTAGTTTTGTTTGTGGTAAAATTATGTCATCTACAAATAATAGTTTTGTTTCTTCTGCCTGTTGATCTGTTGGTTTTTTCATTATTTTTTAACATGTAATCTAGGGCTTACTGGTTTGGTACAAAGCATTCTGAAAGAAGGAAATTTTATGATACGATTCAGTCCATAATCATAATTTACAAACAAAAAACCCATACAACCCTTCAAGGCCACAGAAAAACTGTCCTTTAACAACTTTGTATTGCAAGCCAACAGTACCCAAAAAACCAGAGACAAAACTGGCTGCCAACACCTCACTGACTTATTCTTTGAAAGTCTAGCCAACACACTAGACAGGAACACTAGGCCCAGTGCTAGGACTGGGATCCTGAGGCAACATTGTGCCAGGGTTGCTAAGCTGTTATCACATGCAGAGGATCCTCCTGCGTACCCAGAAAAGAGGCACAGCGACCACTGGGCAGTGACTGCAGAGAGTGGGGTCCCCAGGTGAAGACCCCTGTCCCCTGCCCGAGGGTTGGGTGTTTGATAGTCCTCGTGTGGCTGTGGCAGTCTCCAAGGTGCATTTTTTAAAAAGTGTGGATGGGCGATGCTGCCACGACCCAAGTCCGCCCCCACGAGGAGAGGTACCCCGGGTCATGGTTGCCAGCCAGTCCAGCACATGCTGGGCCCAGCGACAGGGTAGGTGGGGTGGGAGGGTAGCGCTCCTGCCTGGAGCAGTGCGGGCTCCAGGCCGCACACAAATGCAAGAGCCCCTGGGAAACCGTCGGACAAGTAAGTGCTCAATAAGAGCCCAAAAAAAAAGAAGAAACATTCAATAGTTTTCCAATATAGCAGCAAGAGTTAGACAATTATGAAGGACCAAAGATCCAATTCCAATAACAACTACAAATAGAAAATATGCTCTAAAAAGGCAGCGCTAAGCACACACAACCCATGGAGTTTCCTGGGGGCTAGGAGAGGTGGGGGAGGACAGAGGTCCAGAAAATCTTATATATGGCTACAAATGTGACAAGCCCTAGGATCGGAAGAGTTTGACCAGGTGGGATTTCCCTAGAGGGCTCTGGGGAAGTGGCATTGAAAACACTCAGACCAGAAGGATGAGCTGGAGGAGGAGGACCCAGTAAAGGACAGGAACAGATCATTATTAGATAAAGAAGTAGGAATGGCTAGAAGACATATGAAAGTATGTTCAGGCTTACTAGTAATCTGAGAGTTACAAATTGAAAGAAAAAGATATCGTTTTAGGTGCATTCAACAAGCAGAGATTTTTTTGTATGCTAATATCCAGCTTGGCAAAAGAGGGATGACAACAGCTGTCACCACACTGTGACAAAAATGTTAAAAGACATTATTACCCCTTGACCCAGCAATTTGTCTTCTATGTAGGACAAATGTCATTTAAAAATCATAACACAATACTGAAAAATTAGAAACCTAAATGGTTGAATAAGTATGATGAGATATTGTAAAGCTAATAAAAACAATGTTTTTGGTCAGGTACAGTGGCTCACGCCTGCAATCCTAGCACTCTGGGAGGCCAAGGCAGGAGGATAGCTTGAGGCCAGGAGTTCGATATCAGCCTGAGCAAGAGTGAGACCCTGTCTCTACAAAAAATAGAAAAATTAACCAGGTGTAGTGGTGCACGCCTGTAGTCCCAGCTACTCAGCTGAGGCAGGAGGATCACTTGAGCCCAGGAGTTGGAGGTTGCAGTGAGCTGTGATGACTCCACTACACTCCAGCCTGGGCAACAGAGCGAGACAGTCTCAAAAAAAAAAAAAACAAACCCCAAAACAATATATGTTGATGCGAATCCTCAATAGGTTTCTTATATTTTGATATTCATTCCAGAGATGTGATAAGCAGTCCATGAAATCTCTTTATTTAGATATTTATAGGCAGAGATTTGAGACCAGGTCAGGACGGAGGATTCTAGTAACACAACTTCTTTATTTACAGATAAGGGAGGGAAAAGGGAAGGAAGGGTGGGTAGGAATCTACCGGCCATGGGGTGGGAAAGCGGGGAGAAAGAACTTAAAGTGAAACGAACAGCCCAAGAGTGAAATGGCAGCCTTTACTTGCAGTGGTTAACGCTTACCAGTCTCTTTGATTCTTATTGTTACCCGTTTCTAGAGGTTCTTTCCTCCAAATAAGAAATTATTGAAACTTAGTTCTTCAAAATGGTTTTGGGGTGACGTGACCATCCCTCTCTCTCTAAGGTGAAATGGTTGATTTCCAGGTGCATGAAAAGAAGTAAAGAATTTTCTGCTTTTGTGGAGAGGTTGGAGTAATCCCAGAAGCCTTCAGCATTCTCTGGAGCAGCAAATTTTGTGAGGAAATCACACATTTTCACGTTTTTTGTTTTTTCCCCACTCTGTTGCCCTGGGTAGAGTGCAGTGGTGTCATCATAGCTCACTGCAACCTCCCACTCCTGGGCTCAAGCGATCCTCCTGCCTCAGCCTCCTGAGTAGCTGGGACTACAGGCATGCGCCATCATGCCTGGCTAATTTTTCTATTTTAGTAGAATAGAAAAATTGCTCAGGCTGGTCTTGAACTCCTGAGTTCAAGCAATCCTCCCTGCTCAGCCTCCCAGAGTGGTAGGATTACAGGAGTGAGCCACCAGCTCCAGCCTATTTTCACCTATTAATCAACAAATATTCATGGAGCAAATCTTATGTGCAAGAATTATAGATTTGTGTTTAAATGGCTAATTGCTGAACCACTGCAAAGCTATAAATTAAGGGGTATTTAAACTCTTTAGCTCATTGCTGGGTCATAAGATAGAAACTGAGACCTTATTTATATAAGAGTGGCAGGGACTTCAAGACATGCCAAAGTCAAGAGCTTTCATTCTCTTGATTTAAGCATTTTAGAAAATGTTAAGAGCTCTTGGAGTGTGGCTTTCTCTTTCTCTTTTCCTGATGAACAGCTTTTCATGTTTCAGATCACTAATTTTTAAATTTAAAAAAGTTGCTTTAATTTCTGTCAATTTTACTTGGATTTGCATCCACATTCTTTTTATTTGAAGGGATACAGTAAATGCACTGTCAATAAAACCAGAAAAGATATTGATGTAGCTACCATTTGAATTTAACAAACGCAAGGCAATTCTATAAGCAATATAAATAGAGAATGTCTGGTATTAGTATTATTTTTAAAGACAAGTTGTATTCTATTCAAGTTCCACTCTGACTTGAAATGCTGTTTAAGTCATCCTAGATTATTTGAAGGACAAGGGTACTGCTGTCCTCGAGGATTCTTTGTCTTCTCCTTTTAACAAATCAAGATTGTTGAGTTTTTGGTTTGCTTTTGTGTCATGGTATTCGGGCATTTAAAAAACTGTAATTTGGCCCACAGGTTGCAGAATGACAGGAAGTTATAATGAGGCACGGTGCGCAGGATGCAGCAGTAGCTAGATGTAACTTTGGCTGCTCTGCCATTGTGGCTGCCCATGGGAAAGCCGGGTCGTGTCTGGTGGGGCATCCGTAGAACTGTGGGTGTGGAAAGAATTATTTTTGTGTTCGACAGGCAGATGATGTCATGCAATACAGATGAAACAGTGCCTGCCCACCTACATCGTCTTCTAAAGAAACCACCCTGCCCAAAATCCCCACTGAGGGAGTTGTGGCCATTTGTGTCACTGGAATCTCAGAAGGAGAAGAGAGGGATGGGAATGAAAAAGTAGCCTGGAAATAATGGCTGCAAATTTCCCAAATTTGGCAATTTGGTAAAAAATATGAGTAAATTAAATACACATTTTTTTCTCTGAAATTTTCTACATTCCATTTGACATTTGAAGCAAAAAGTATGACATTGTCTGATGTGGCTCTTAATGGGTATGTAGGAAATATTTAAGATAAATATAAAAGGCAGAGGGCAAAGGACTTGAAGGGAGGTAAGGTTTCTATACTTCCTTCAACCTGGCAACGTGCGGATACTAGTAGATTTTGCGGTGGGGGAATGGTTCTGTATCTTGATTACGGTGGTGGTCCCAGGAGTCCGCACATGTGGTCAAACACGAACTATTCATACACATGGAATGATGTCAATGTCCTGGTTTTGATATTACATTACTGTTATCCCAGATGTAACTGTTGGGGGACACAGGATAAGGGGCACAGAAAACCTCTCTGTAATATCTTTGTAATTTCCTATAACTCTATAATTATTTCTAAATAAAAAGATAAAAATAAAAGATGATGGAATGAAGTGTCTTGAAAAAGATAAAAGCAAACATTAAAGTCTTATTATGATTCTGTGGCCATAAGCAACATTTTAGACGAGAGAAAGGTTTTTCAGAAGCAATGTAGTGCATGACATGGACTAACTGATTTTCTTAAATTTTACAATTTCATCGTGAAGAAAACACATAATGGAACAATAAGAATGTTAGATGAAAAGGAAATTCAAAGTTGGCTTTAAAGAGAGAGAGGACAGCAATCCTATCCAGGAATTCAGGATGAGCTTTTGTCTCAATCGGATCTGATGCCTCTTGTCAGAGACATCTCTAAAGCACAAAACTGGTTAAGCAATATTAATTTTAATAATATGTATTCCTCTTGAAGTCATAAACTATTTTAGGAATAAAAACTAATTAAACTTTGACAAGTTGTCATATTTTTAGAGATAATTTGCACTAGTTATTTTTTCCTATAAGTTTAATTAGAAGTTATTAGAGTTAGTATTTTCAATAACACTGATAATTGGAAGAAAAGGTTAAAAAAAAAAATCTAGGTGTGGTGTAGTCTCACACCTGTAATCTCAGCACTTTGGGAGGCTGAGGCGGGAGGGTCACTTGAAGCCAGGAGTTCAAGACCACCCTGGGCAACATAGTGAGACCCCATCTCCATGAAAAAAAAAATTAAAAATGAAAAGGAAAAATTTTCTTCTTGTATGTTGGTAGAATTTGCATGTCAGTAGAAGAACACCAGCAGATGGCAAAGAACGCTTTCAGAGTGTTAACAGTTACATGATCATTGATTTGTCATTAAAATAAATATAAGAATGTTTCAAATGTCAATATGGTAAAATCATGGTACTCATCATTTTGGTCTTCTCAGTTTTCATCAAGCACATTTGGCATCAGGACAGGTTTGCCCTGAGAGCTTGACAGAAAGTCAATGGCAGGAGTAACAGAAGAAATACAAAAGTTCAGGCCTTGGACTTCCCACCTGGAGCTAAATAACGTTGCTCCCAAAGTGGCAGTGTAGTAATCACAGTGTTGTCCAACTTATTATGTACGTTTGGTTTCCAATTGCTGAGCCTTTGCTATATTTCTTAAGTTCAGTATGAACTGGAACAAAGAACTCTGCACTAGGAAGGCTTAAAAAATGGCAGTTTCTTCCAGCACGGAAGTGTCTATGGAGGTACCGTGAAGATAAAAAAGAGTTTTTAGGTCCTATGTTCTCACATTATTTTTTTTGAGGAATTTCCCATGTAATAAATATTCACATGGAAGGAGCCTGATTTTCCTATTTGTGTTTTCTGACTGACAGTTGTAACTGCTCACATCTTTGCAGCTCAGTCAAGGGACACTCAGATGAGAATCAAATTATTGTAGGATTTTTTTACATGACCTGAGGGCAGAGACCCCTGACCATTTCATTAGTCACAAAGCAGAGTTTGCCACCCGCTTAGTTTACACATGAGTTGGCAAAAATTCTTTTTTCCATTCAGTGCTGCCTGACAACACCATGACTAGATTAGGGGATTGGATATTTGATCTTTTAAATCTGTCATAATGTCAAAATGACCAAGTATATTACGAAATTTTAAACCCAAAGAGTATTTTCTTTTTAAAGGCTTTTTCTGTATTCATTTTAATGTCTCTCTACTTTGTACATCTTTATTTTAGCTTTACATAGATATTTCACAGAGAAACCAACATGAGAGACCATGTCAATAATATGTGAACAAAAATTTCTTTAAAACAGAGGGGTTTTCAAAAATTTCTTGAAAAACATGGGTTTCAAACATAGCAGAAGCTAAGTGGATATTTATCTGTGAAAGGAAAGATGGAAATGAAAAAAGCTCCCAGGCCACTCATTGCAGAAAGAGATTTGTATTAAATTATTTCAGAGCATACTGAAATATTCAGAATATTGGTTGATGGTTACAGAGAGAATTTGAGCCCGCTCTGTCACTTACTGGCTGTAAGACCTGGTCAAGTTGTGTAAACTCTTAATTTTTTTTCCTTTATGGTGAAAATGATAATATCGCAGACATGCATGAATTCGTTAGGATTACGTGAAATAATTCATTAGGATTACATGAGATAATCTATGCAGCTGGTTCATAGTGCTTGTCAAATAGTAAGTGCTCAGACATTAGCTAATATCACTATTATTAAACTAAGCCAGATTGAGAGATTCAAAAGCAAAGCCAAGGTACAGGTGTTCTCATTTGTAACATACATAGCGCTTTTTTATCAACAATCTGATCTGAATTTCACAACTCTAAAGACCAGTGTGCCAGAAACTTCTGGAGTCCCTTCACTGTTTGCTGTGTGACACCCCTCCTGTGGGTGAAGGTGGACTTGTTGGCTGCCTACAGAGCGTGGCCTCCCAAAGCGGGGCACTCCGTTCCCAAGAGGTGACCTATGTACTTCAAAACAACTGGAGGAGATGAAAGCATATGGTGTTCTTCAGCTTTTAAATCTTGCTCTATGTCTGACAGAACTTTTTCATTTTTATGACTTCATAATATTAAGAGTATTGAGAAATCCCCCCTCAAGTTTCCCAAAATAGAAAGGAAGAATTATAACCAAAAGTCTTCTGAAAATCATCGCTGTTCAGTTTTCTCAGACGTAAAAGCTGACAAGCACAAGTTACGTTGCGTTGCAAGAGGCTGTACCACAAATCTTGCTTTTCTTTTTGTCTGAGCCTCCAGCGGTGGAATTAAGTGGATGTCTCAAGTTCTACTTGAAGAGATTCAAAGAACTAAATCTCATTAGCAGAGGAACAAGGAACCAGTCCAGGCAATATCCGAACATTTATTACGAGATTTTATCTTGAATAGAGAAGAAAGATGCTTTGTTCAAAAAGCTTCTGATTGATATCTGTCCCTTGGACTTCTGAACCTTTCCCTCATTGCTTTGCAAAAAGGTTCTATTAATTAACTTAGTGTTTGGCAGAAAGAAGTGCGCTTTCTCTGAACTCTAAGAATTCTCCAAAAATGGTCATTAATTCTGGTAAGAGGAGCAGCGTTATAATCTCATTTTACACATGAAGAAACTGAAGTTCAGGTTAACTTCATAATCATGCAATAAATAATTGGTACAGCTGGGCCCCAAGGGAACAAAGGGCTGTTTGCTGGGAGACCTGGGTTTTTTATTCCGACTTTGCCTCCAGCTAGAGGCCCACCACTTTGGGCCTTAGTTTTCTTACCTTAAAGCAGGTTCAATAGATTAGATAGGCACAGCAGACCTTTTCTGTAAAGGGCCAGATAATACATATTTTTGGCTTTGTGAGCCTGTTGTTAAAGACCAAAAGCAGCTAGAGACAGAAGGTAAACGAATGGATGTCACTGTGTCCAACGACATCGGACTCACAAAAGTAGGCAGTGGGTTGCATTTGTCCCATAGGCTGTAGTTTGCAGACCACTGGACTAGATTATGTAGAAGTTTCTTCTGCTGCTAATATTTTATGATTCGACTTGCTGTACTAGCAATGGTATTTCCCCAGGAAAGTCATCTTGACTGTTTAATCATCTGTTGCTTATGTGGTTGGTGGAATACTTAAGTATTTTTCTGCTTCTTTCTCCTTTCTTCCTCCATGGTTGAATGTCTACTGTGCATATGCAAATATAAATTATCATCTTAATGTTATTCTGCTTAACATCTTATGTGTGTAGGGTTTTTGTGTGTGTGGTGGTGGTAGTGCAGAGCAGGGTGTATGGGATTGGAGTGTAGGGTGCACGAAGGTAGGTTAGACATGGTGTCCTGGGTGGGGTGACTGACTGGGAATGAAGACCCACACCTGCAGGGGAGCCCTGTGAATGTCAGCCCTGACCTCAGATGACCAAAAGATTAACTGCTTTTGCCATATTGAGCCGGGCTTGAGTAAGTGTATCAGAGCTGCCAGGAATGGCAGAGTGTGTAAAGTACAAGTATGGAAGGCCATGTCTCAATTTAGGGGAAAATATGATCTCTCCTGTTAGAAAAATCAAAATGCAAGTACTGCTGTAACTGTAGTCCCGAGCTATACCTAAGGGGACAAACTCAGTTGACTCCCTGGCTGGAAAATACTGCTGCTTTCAAAGGGGGACACTGTACCCTGGGTCCTTACTCCCCTTCCTGGGGGACAATGTAGAGGATAGACCAGTTCAACTCTATCATCCTTTAAGAGATCCCCCAATAAAAGAATAATATAGCACATAGTCCAATAAAAGAATAATATAGCACACAGTGCAAACTTTAAGACCAAGAGTGTGGGAAATGAATCTACTTACCCTTTATAAAAATTATGTTATTGCTACATAAAGCTTCTTTGAAAAATTTTGTAATTTCAAAGCTAATTTTCTTAAAAGACCCGAGAATCATATATCACGGCAGTTTGCCTATAGTTCTGCCAAAGAGTATTATTTTGATTCAAATATTATATTGGCTTTAAAATAATAAATGCTTATTTAAAAAATCCCCCTGTCACCTTACCATCTGACTCCCCTCATCCACTACTTGCTAGGTAACCACTGCAAATGATTTATTTTTGTGTCCTTTCTGATGTTTTTTCCTACTTACTTACAAGTGTGTGTCTATATTTTCCTGGTGTGTGTCCATTTATGATTATACAATGTTTCTGCCTATTCAGGCTACTGGAATCACTAGATGCAAGTCTGCTTAGCTACCATGTGACAATGCTTTTGATGTGTCCTAAAAAACATTCAATATAGGAAGTAAAAAGAAAACTCACCCTTAAATGCATACAATTGCATCAGTATGGTCCATAAGAGGCATGTTTAATCCAATACTCTGGAGGTTTGGGTATATTTCCGGTACCAGGTTCTACTTTTACCCAAAATATTCAGACAGTTGTGGCAAGGGTGCTTGTTTTTCATAGTTGTGATATTAATTGTGCCATTTGTTAATTGTACTTTCCTACAGTAGTTCTAATCTTAATGTAATAGTCCCCGGTGCAGTGGTTTATATGAAAACTTGTTGAATCTATTGGATAGAGAGAGATCTGGGTGCTTGAAGTAGACTGCAGGCTGAGAGAACGTAAGATTCTATCATAGCTACATAAGCCAAGAAGTCAAGAAATCCAAGGAAGCGTAACTATAAGTCATTCTCTAACTCTGTTCCTAATTTACCCTGATTTGCTGAAATGTCTCCATTCATCCTCGCTCACCTGCTAATCGCAAGAGCTGAGCCAGTCTTCATGACTCTCTCATGTGACATCAGATTTTTTTGTGGACTTTTGTCCATGGTTTCATTCTGCCATGAATAAAGAACAAGGCTGGAAGAAAAAGCCTTAATAGTATATTTTGCTGAAAATGTGAACAATTAAAATGGGCTCACCCCCAAATGAAAGTCTCATAACGTGGATTGTTATGGGGAAAAGTTATATCTCATAACTGCAGTTGACAAAAATGAAGAATTTTTTGAGGGACAAGGGGGAGTTTAGGAAAAATGGAATCTGTTGTATCTAAGAATATGAACAAAGGAAGAGAAGCAAAAGGAGAAATCTACATCAAGTCCTACTAAACCTGGATGTACACTTGACCTGTGTACGTGGGAAAGATCAATAAAATCAGAGGAAAATCATTTCTCAATTTTCATTAGATGAACACATTCTTTCAAAATTAGTAGGTCCTGTGAGAAAATCGATTTTCTGCATTTTCTACAGGAAGTTGTATTTGATTTGGTGAAAGCAGGAAACCAGGTGAAGAAGAAAATTACTATGACAGTACTGAGATCATGCAAGAGAAAAAAGGAAACTCTGTGTATGTGTGTGTGTGTGTGAGAGAGAAACAGCACACAGCAATAGTGAGGGTGCAGCATGAAGGACATTGAACCTTATTGCCAGCGTAGGAGACTAGAAGACAGGGCTGAGACCAGACGCAGGGGCTTGAAGATCAGGTGCGGGTGTTAAACAACTCTTAAGCAGAAGCTAAACAGAGGGGCTGACAAGGCAGGCAAGGACTGGCTTCAACGGCTTGTCAGCTGTTTCTGCCACCTTCCATGAACTTTGGCTGATTACAATATCATTTACGTTGTGGGTTTAAAATTTCTCTGTCCTTGAAATCACCATGACAGTTCCGTAACAATCATATAAAGTATGCAAATGGAAGGAAATCCAATTCTAGGAATTACTACCCAAATTCTTACTGAAAGCCAACCCTCTGGCCTTGAATATTCCTCCCCTCAATTGATCTAAAACCACTTCCTCTGAGTGCAGCCCTTCTTTTCAAGCCTGCCCGCTCACCTCCCTGAGAGTAAACTTTCACTTTTAATAAAGCTTTCTTTTGCTTGGCTTACGTGGTGCATCCTGAAATTCTTTTCTGTGATGAATACCAAGAACTTAGAGAAACTTCCACTTGGAGGTTGGTAACATTATTACATCATAAAATTATAAATTATTTCAAAAGAACAAGTCCATGGCATGGAGAAAGTGTGAAAGGTAATATTGGAATTCATAAAGTTGCACTCTTAAATATTTGACATGCATACTTGGTTAGGATCTACTATAATGTTTTAGTACTTAAGCTGTTTATTTTTCCACAACTGTGAAGGTCTTACATCATGTTTAGTTTAATGATTAAGGGTGAAGTCCACAGCTACCCTGTGCAAAAACCCTGGCATTTCATGTGTCATCAGCCCCAGGAGCAAGTCACATCTTCTTGTCCCTAAATTCTTGCAGGGGAAGCCGAGCGTGGAGCCTTCCTGTCCAGAGAACTGCAGGTGGAGGTGGCCCAGTACTTAGGACAAGACTCATGGGGCTCAAGGAGGAGCAGATGCAGTCACTTCTGTGCACCTTTTATTTACTTCTCCCTGTTTTGGGTGGTCTCCCACATAGGACCTCTGGCTAAAGCCCCTCAGATTCTATTGAGATTCTAAATGGAACAACATAGGACACCCTCCCAGGCCCCACACATCTCCTGCTCTGATAGGCTTGTTGGATTTTAGCAAATACTACAAACACTACGAATAGTTTTGTAGTACAAGTATTTCCTACACAATATTTGGGATATACTTATACTACAGAAGTATTTACCATTTACCTGAAATTCGAATTTAACTGCATGACCCAGATTTTATTTGGCAAGCTTACTGTTTGAACTCTGGGAGCCTCCAGAGTATTTGGGAAGGGTCTTAGGAAAGGCAGACCTGTGGGGGTCAAGAACTAAAACAGGAAGTGTAAGTAAATTGTCTCAATAATGAAAACACAAAATCCTCTGAGAGGGGAGCAGAGAAAAGCCATTCCATGTCTCTCATCACTTATCCACAACAGTGCTCCCTGAGGGGGAAGGAGTGAGCCTGTGGCCCTTTCCTTCCTAACCAGTGTCCCGAGAGTCCCTTGGCACTTCTGGCAAGGATTTGCATTTCGTATATTTAAGGAACAGTTTCAGCTGGCAGACAATGAGCTCATTATAGAGAGGCATGGACCAGACACTGGAGAGGGTTGTGTGTGGGGTGAGGTTGGTGACAATGGGAAACACCAAAAGACACAGTGATACGCTATACATACAGGGCAGACCTTCCAAACTACACTTACTGTATGAATGTAAACACACACATAAATACGCTCATGGTTGTTTTTTTTTTTAAATATTTTTTTTCTTCATAAATCAATGTTATTTAATTTATTAATCTCATCTGTGGCTGTTCTTGGAAGATTTCCTCATGAGCAAGAATGTACATAGATCCACTGTCTCTGGTCTGGAGACAGCCAGGTAGGGTCAAAGCTGCTGAACTTCGGAGCCAATGCAGTGTCTGCAGGCATTTCTTTCCCTGATGCTGAGGTCCTAGTTTGTAGTGGTCTAGAATGAACTCTTCTTATTTAACCTCTAAGGGTTTTAAAAATAATTTCTACCTCAATCCCACACATCTAGTTAGTAGGATTTTAGCTCAGATTTGAGGATCTTTTAACTCTCAAAAGTTCTAGGCTGAATGATAATTACTGACATTTTATGATGAAATCGAATAATACAATATTCAGACATAGGCTTTTCTTTCTAATTTATTCATCATTATTTATCTGGACTCCAGGTTTGTTTACCTTCTTGTAGAACTACTCTGTATATTAAAGTTATGCTGAGTTCAATCGTAAAGTTAAGCCTAGTTAAGATGGAGAGATTTTCTTCTTGGAACCCAAATGTTTTACATATATATAAAATACATTGTCAAAATAGCCCAAGGCTACATTACTGTGCAGGTTCCAGTGTCACGGAAACTAGATGAGCTCTTCTGTGCCTCTGTGCCTAAAATCTACTGATAAAAATACAGTTTAACTGCAGAAACCTAAATACAGTTTAGAGGGAAAAGAAGGTTCTGTTTATATCGGATAGACAGAAGGCTTTAAAATAATGAACTAAATCTGCTGTTAAAATTCATAAAATGTTCAATCAATATTATTAGGTTATCCATTTCTTCCTTCTTATTTTCTCAGGGTGATATTTCAGGTCTTTCGGGATAGTCGCTTTGTGGTTTATCTTGGAATAAAAATGCTTTTCAATTCTGTGATGGACAATAAGCAGTGTGTCTGGTTCATTTAGGTCACAGTCCTAAAAAGCTTAGCTTAATTACTGAGAGTAGGAGTTGGTTTGGATCCGTTTGCTATCTGCTAGGATGCTGTGTGAGGATCTTGGAAAGACCTCCCGCTGTGCTGTCCCTCCCTCATGGTGCTGTAGTCGCTGTTTCCCCAGTTGATACCAGACATGTAGATAGAGAGGAAGGTGGCGAGTGAATGTGGCCAGAGGTGGGGGATAGAGGCAGGCAGGAAAGCAAAGCCTTTGCTTTGTAGGACATGGGTGGCGTTTTGTTCCTGGCAACTACGTGTGATAAGAGCAAGGGCACGGTCTTTCGGGGCAGGGGTGCATAGCCAGCTCAGAGGCAGGCCGGCTGTGGCTGCGGCCCGCCCACTCACCCGTGCTGCTCTGGATGGTCCTCACGGTGGTGGTGGTGCGTGGCGGCGAGGACGACCTCAGGGACACGCACTCGTCGTCCTGGGAGCAGCCCTTCTCGATGGCCCGCACATAGCTGTGGCTCCGCATGCGGAAGCAGCCGGGCATGGGCAGGTCCAGCGCTTCCACCGCCTGCGACTCCAGCTCGCTGAACACGGATTCGCACACGGACTCGAACTGCCCGTTCACTTCCATCTCGCTCACCTGCGAGCAGACACAAACGTTGCAACACCCCGCAGTCACTTCTCCACCTGGTGGGAGATCCATCTCTCCCAGCATCTGCGAACTTCAGCCCCCAGAGGAAAAGCAACGTCTGGTTACATTAAACTCAATTGCATTTTATTTTCTTAAAGTTATAGACTATAATTGAATGGTATCTAGTTTATAATTGCAAATAACCAATTACCGTTTAAAGAAAAAGAGCATTGTTTTCAGAATGCAAGAAAATGTGGGGCTGGGAAGTCTTAATTCAAAGCATGCTGAGGTGATGATTCTTCGTTATTTATAAATGCAAACATAGAGGACAATTTTATCGGTCCGTGGTCAGAGTTCATATATTTCGGTGTAACTGTTTTTAGCACAAACATTTTAGAAGCTAGTATTTTTATTGTGCTTTTTGCACTGATCTTAGCCAGAAGGCCGAGAAGAAATTTTATTGTGCCTTTTGAAGTGACTACTTTGTCAAATAATCAATGTTAAGCTTAATTTAGAGCAAAGTATGGAAACATGCCCTGCGTTTTCTGGGAAGGAGTTTATTTTTCTGTTGCACAAAAATAGACTAAACTCAGACATGTCCAAGTTGAAAAGTACTATCAAGATTTTCAAACCACTTACAGGTTTCACTCTTCTTTATAAAAAGCTGATATGGTCAACAAATTGGTTATAAATGCCTTTTAAAAATCTTTGAAATGATATACGGTTTGATAGAAGAAATAAAACCTCGTGTTAGACAGATCAGTAGGGTGACTACTTCTGGTGGCCCCTGAAAATTGCAAGGTCAGTTCCTCCAGGAGTCCTGGGTTCTCTATGCCCCTGACCTTAGTAGCTCAGCTTTCTCAAATACTCTCTGAGACTTTCGATGAGAGAGATTGAAGAGTTTTAGCTCAATATTTTGGCAATAGTATTCAGTCATCATTATTCAGTCTTCATCTCCAGTCCTGTGTACCAGTTCTTAGAAGTAGGACTCTATCTCATTAACAAGGTGCAATATTCACCTCGGACCTGGTTGAGGTAAATAGATAGAAACTTGTGTCCTGTGTCCAGGTCCCTGTCTTGATGACCTGCTTAATACTCTAGTACTTTTAGGATTAGATACTACCTTTGTTTTTCCAACGATGTCTGTCCTGTGCTTCTGTCCTTCAAGCACCTTTTACATCTGCAGCCTCATCTGTCAGGTCCTTACTGACAAATTTGCTGTAGAGGGCCCCTACCCTCCCGGCAGACCATTGCTGCCAGGTGCTTGCTGCGGCTGAACACATGGCATACTCTTTGTAGCATTTCCCTGGCCCTCCTGTCTGATCCCTCAGTGGTCTACTGAGTGACTGCTTCCCCACACCACGCCCTCTCAGTTTTCACAAACCCTCCTGCAGTTACTGGCTCACGGCCACCGCTGATCTGACGGCACCCACCTGGCTGATGGTGCTCATGGCTCGCATGTAGCTCTCATTCCTGGAGCGGAACTTTGGTGATGTGAGCAAGCCTGCAGGGTCAAGGCCGTCCAGGCTTCGGTTGATGGAGACTTCACTCACCGCCCTCAGGTAACTGTGACTCCGGATCTGGAGTTTGGGTGAATGCTCATTGGAGATCCTGGAAGAGGAGAAGGGAAGAGGTGTATTTAGTCATATTCCAAAATACAGGCAGAAATAAAACATGTCACTAGCTATCATTTATGTGGCCCCCTAAACACTGGGGCAAATATTAATAATATAGATGACCTTCTATGATTGCTAAACTAGCCCATCATGTCTCAGAAGAAAAAAACTTTTGGCAGGAGATCATCAGGGTCTGAGTACATTAGAGAGCAATTAAGATTCTCTTCAACCATGAAATAATTTCTCCATTCACATTTTCCTGGGAATCCTAGGGAGGGAAATAATAGCAGCACCTGTCCTGTCCTAGAATTCTGACTTGTGTAATTTGTAGGGTTTTCCTTTGCACCCATTTCTTTTCTAGGGCCATCTTTTTGTTTATGGACTCTCTGGTAACAGCAAGTGTGTCTATATCTATGCCTGTATCGATGCCAATATTTCTATCTATCCACCAATTTCTCTTCCTTCTCTTCTGCAGCCCCTCTCTCCCTCCCTCTTTCCATCCCTCCTTTCTTTCTCAGCTTTCTAATCTTTAACTCTCTCCCATAGTTGAGATTGAACTTAGTGGAAAAAACATAAATCTTAGCCATTAAAAATGCACACATCTCTGAATCTTGGTATGTAAACACAAGTCTTTACACACTTTATACTCTTTGGATTTATTCCAGGATGCCCTGTAAAATTGTGAAAGTAAGAAATGCTCATTGCAAAAAGCCAAGCTATACAGAAGTGCACATCGCAGAAAGCAGGCTTACTTCTCTCCCGTCATTCCTGCCTCCAGAATTCCACACTCCTAAAGGAACTCCTGATGGCAGTTTGGTGTTTGTTCCTCCTCACTCCTTGTATATATTTATAAACAATTTAATTTTGGTAATTTTTATTTAAAGTCTGTAATTTTTAAAGTTTGTTTTCACATGGGATCAAGGGGATTTTTCTTCCTTTATTAAATTTCTATCATTTTGTCTATAACATAGCTTGCATTTAAAAAAATTAGAGTTGGTAGGGAAAAAGATGTATGTCCACAAAGCTGCTATTAGCTATCATCGTTCTGGAGATCTTAGCCAGTGAAATTAGAAAAAAAAAAAAGAAATCGGGAATATAAATATTGCAATGGAAGAGATAAATTTTGAGTACTTACAGATTATATAATGAATTATATGTAAGATAAAGAAAATCAAAAGAAAAATCATGAGAACTAATAAGAGAGATCCTCAAGGTGGCAAGATACAAGGTCAAAATACAGAAATTAACAGCTTTTCTATATACTCCCACTGCCAAATTAAATTTTAATTGAAAAATCCCATTTAAAATGGCAAAACATAAAATAAATAGAAATAATCAAAAAGAAATGTACCAGAAGTTTATGAAGAAAATGATAAAACTTTATGGAAGGCAGTAAACAAGTCCTAAATAAATGCAAAAATCCCCAATAACTTTCCTGAATGAAAATACTCAATTTTGTAAAACATTTAAATTTCCTCTAAGTTAATCTATAAATTTAATGCAATTGCAATAATAAACCTTCATAGCATTTTTTATTCAAATGTAACAACTCTTTTTAAATTTCATATGCGGTTCATAGTAGCATTATTCATAAGACACAAGAGGTGGAAACGACCCAGATGTCCACCAACTGATGAACAGACAAACAAAATGTGGTAGAGTTACACAACGAAATATTTTTGGGCCATTAAAAAGGAATGAAGCAGTGATACATACTACAACATGGATGAACTTTGAAAACATTAGGCTAAGTGAAAGAAGTCACATATTACAAAAGACCACATATTACATGATTCTACTTATATGAAATTTCCAGAATAGGCAAATCTATAAAAATAGAGAATGCATTAGTAGTTGCCTAGAGTTTGTTGGGGAAGGAACGGAAAGATGGTGGCATTGGGAGTGATATCTAAAGGGTATAGAGCAGGAATGGGGAAACTTTTCATGTTGGAAAGCTGCATTAATTTAGCTGTGATCAAATAAGGCCACATTCAAGAAACTTCAATTAGATATACTTAAAAATGTACATTATTTTGTAAAAATCTAACTACTATGTACTTAATAATTTCAAAAAATAGAAACTATTTGTTAATTTTAAAATTAACTAACCTTTTAATGACTTTGTTTTGTCTACTTTTTGTTGGAAAGCATTTGAATATTAGGTTGCAGCATTGAGGTCCACAGTTGCAGTTGATCCTCTACATGGTATCAGTCATTTGTGACCTTAAGGGCATCTTGATTTGGGTTAGATAGGAGAGTGCAGATTCACAGCAATAACTGATTGAAAAGCAAGAAAGCATTTTTTTGGGCACGATGTGAAGGTGTGGGTATTTTACTGCATTTTTCCATATTTCAATTGGATCTTTCTTAGCATCAAACGATGACTTTAAAATGTCATCTGATGAGAGCCCAATCAATTCCATCTGTGGTTCTTTAGGTGCCTTGGTGATATCAACAGGTGAGGCTGAAATGCTAGCTTGAGTGTGATGTCATGATTCTCAAAGTCAGTGAACCTTTGTATTCTCCAATTAAAATGTCTATAACACCTGTGTATTCTTCAAACGATTAGCATATATCATCCTGCTCATCAATGACCTTTGTTAACTGGGGAAAATGTTCATCTGAAATTTACTTTTGAAGAAGTGTTTTGAAAAAAGATAGCTCTTTTCAAAATGATTGATTCTTTTGCCACGTATTGTACATAGACTTAGTTTTACCTTGCAAAGAAATATTCAAATTGTTTTGATTTGACATGATATCACACAGGAAAGTTGCATTCCTATAGAAATCTTCTTTAAATAATTCACATTGCTGATTCTGTTCTTCATAAAATTTAACTATCTGTTCTTGCAGAGATAAAATTTTGGCTAACACCTGTCCCTGCAATAGCCAATGCACTTTAGAATGACACAGCAAACCCACACTGAATATCTCATCATTCAACTTCAGCATGTTACGAAACTGACAATGCGGTGTTGCAGTTGCATGAATATAGTTAACAATTCTTATAATTTCTTGCAAAGTGTCACTTAAAATAGTAGCTTTAGCAGGGAGATTTTGCTGATAAAAGAGACAACGAAAAGAAATGAGGGAATCTGGATTTGTTAATACTTTTTTTATTTGTGCAATAAACCCTTCATGTATTCCTGTCACGGAAGGTGCATCATCTATACATATACTCACTAAATTTACCAAATTCCGGTCAACTTCACGACATTCATCTCAAAAGTTGAAGATATCTATTCCCCATGTTCTGTTCACAAGAGTGCCCAAAGTGAGTTACTCTTCGTAGCAAAGAAAATCTTCTGTTATGAGCCAAATGAAGCATAAAACCTGTGCCGAGTCAGTAGTATCAGTTGATTCATCTAAAGAGTGTGAATGATATATATTTGCTTTTTGAAGTATTGCATAAAGTTGTTCTGTTAAGTTGAAGGCTAATTCATGCTGCCAATCAGTTATGGTTCTCTTTGAACAAGACAGTTGTTTGTACTTTGAAACCTTATTGGGGTCTAAGCATCCTACGGCTTCAACAATGCCTTCCTTCACAATTTCTATATCACTGAATGGCTTCCTTTTCTCCCCAAGTGTATAAGCTACTTTATAGATTGCTTCCGTGGCATTATTTCTAGGTCTTATTTCTGCTTGAAAGAACTGTCTTTGCTTTTGCTTTTCATCTTTTAATTTCTGTAATACAACCATATGTGCCTCTCCCTCTAATTTAAAATATTTGTGGTCCTTATGAGTGTTATAATGCTGATGAGTATTGAATTTCTTTAATGTTGATATTGTAGAATCACAAAGCAAGCAAATCATCTTATCTGTAGCAGAAACAAGATAATATTGCAATTCCCAATCCTCATTAAAAAAAAAAATCTATTTTCTTCCTTCAGCCTGCTCTTGATCTTCTTTGACATGATGGGCTATCAAGCAGATAGAATTAAAAAAACTGT